>JANHFL010002632.1:160066-180095 GCA_032468155.1 Oxyrhabdium leporinum | reverse complement strand
GAGCTTGGTTGTTTTCCTACAGACGTTTCATTACCCAAACTAGGTAACATGATGCTGTTACCTAGTTTGGGCAATGAAACGTCTGTAGGAAAACAGCCAAGCTCAGAGAGCACCAAGCACCTCTCATTTTAACCCTGAGCTCGCCTTTATTGCTGCCTAACTGTGTCTCTTGTCTTGTCCCTTGGATTCATTGCTTGTGAAAAAAATGATTGATTTTTTCACAAGTCTCTCGGGACAAGTATGGCAGACCTGGAAATTTAATCGCAGTGTTGAGCAAGAAATCCCATCAAAAGGTTTCAGCCAATCTATAGAGAATAAGGAAGATGATCCTGACAGGGATATGTAGTGGTTGTTGTCTAGGCAAAAAGAGCTGAAGCATTTTTTAAAGTCTGAAGCAACCAGATAACATTTGGAAGCAGGTCAGGCAGATATGTCCCTAATTCACAAAACTATGAGAAGGAAGAGGAAGAATAACACAAGAAGCTGTTATAATATCCACTCAGTAGCCAATTCTAGCCTTCCTGTGGAGTTGATTTCCTGGTCTAATCTAACAAGTTCAGAAGTTCCCAGCAGGCACAATGTATTTTAAACACTTTACAGTTATTAATTGATAAGATACTTGTAATCTGTCTCACGTGTACATTGTAGCTGCATCATAACTATGTCTTCCCCTCTCTTCCCCTCATCTCATCCCAATTTAAATCCTACATCAGTCTATCCGCTCCATGCATTTGAGGAAGTGAGCTGCAATTCAAAACTGTTTATGCCTTTTAAAATAATTTGTTAGCTGAAACATTGCTATAGATTCCTTCTGACTTTCTGCAATCATAGATTAACACAGATCTCCTCCTACAAGCACTTAGGTACATATGGTAGAAAGATTAATATAGTAGAATGATGTACAAAAAATGGTAATACCTAGCTGATTTTGGCTGATTTCCCCAAATGGAACAGGTTCCCCTAAGATCTCCATAGGACAGCTGGACCTGTATAAATACTTGGATGGAAATCATGAAGAAATTCTAGAGGTGTAAAATAGCTGTGGATGTAATGGGAAGAAAAGAAAGAGAAGGAAGAGCTGCTACCAAGACGACAATAGTCAGATAAAAGAGGTTCAGGGCCTAACTGTAACTCAGGAAAATAGCTCAGATCAGATCCTCCTTAGTTCTGATGAAGATAAAAGGAGTGGGTGGGGTGGGGTTGAGAAGCACTTTCAGACTTGTAAGATTCTGATACCATAATGTTATGGAAAAAGTAGTACAGCTGGTCCTCACGACTAGCTGGGCCATTTTGGGTCGTTTTGAGCCCAAAATTTCTGTTATTGAGATAATTGTTAAGTGAGATTCACTTTCTTGCCACAGTTGTTAAGTGAATCACTGTAGTTGTTAAGTTAGTAACACGGTTTTCAGTGAATCTGGCTTCTCCATTGACTTCGCTTGTCAGAAGGTCTCAAAAGGGGATCACATGACCCTGGGACACTGCAACCGTCATAAATATGAGTCAGTTGCCAAGTGCCAGAATTTTGATCACATGATCATGTGTGTGTGTGTGTGTGTGTGCTGCAGTCATCATAACTGTACAAAATGGTCATACGTCACTTTGTCAGTGGTGTTCTATCTTCAGACGGTCACTAAATGAACTGCTGTAAGTCAAGGACTACTTGTATTGGCTTGCATGTTTTTCGTTTCCTAATCTGGTCCCACATACGTATGTTGTTGGGTTTGTAAAGTGGAGAGATCTTGAAAAATTGCTTGTAGTTGATCATTTTTATTTATTATTTGGCTACCAAATTTTAGTTTTTCTTAAATTTCTTTTGTATTATACAGTTGTATTAATTGTTGTAGAGAATAGGGAAGAGGATCTTGACAAAGATAGGCTAGATCTGTTCCCAGAGGGATGAGAAAACGTGGTTGAGGTCCAAAGAAGCAGAAAGCATTTGCAAGTGACTCAAAATTCTCCCTTATTCACATGTGGACAGAATAAGAAAGGAAGGAGACATAGCACAGTTAGACTTGCAAGATTCTCATTTTATAAATACTCTCAATAAAAGTTGCCTTGGCATTTGTGTGAGTTAGTTCTTGGTCTGGTCTATCTAATGAAGTTGGGAGTCATGTGCTGTAGCTACAATATGCTTCTGAAAGAAATCAGTTCTTTTTTTTTAACCATCCTATTAGACATATAGGTAGTCTTCCATTTACAGCCACAATTGAGCCCAAAATTTATGTTGCTAAGTGAGACAGTTAAGTGAACTTTGCTCCATTTTACCACTTTTCTTGCCACAGTTATTAAGTGAATCACTGCAGTCGTTAAGTTAGCAACACATTTGTTAAGAGAATCTGGCTTCCCCATTAACTTTGCTTGTCAGAAGGTCACAACAGCTGATGACATTGGGCCGCAGGACACTGCAACTGCCATAAATAGGAGTTAAGCATCCAAATTTTGATCATCTGACCATGGGGATGCTGGAACAGTTGTAACTGTGAAAAATAAGTCATAGGTCGCTTTTTCCAGGGCCATGTAACTTTGGACGGTCATTAAATGAACTCTAGTAAGTCGAGGACTATTTCTAGTAAAATATGAAAATCTATACAACATTTTCAGATGGGGATTCTTAATTTATTTAGTCTTATTAAAAGTTAGTGCAGCAAATATATATATTTTAATGGAAAAATGATAGCCAATAATTGTACCATTTAGAAACTGAATTTGAGGCAAAACAAATGATTTTGTATGTTTGTGTGAATTAATGTTTCTTATTTATAGGGAGATATTGTGAGCTCAGATTTATTTTTTAAAAACATTCTACAGGAGCAAGTGAAATGATCTCAAGTGATGAATGGATGGACATAAGTGCTGGCTTAGCTTAAGTAGATGAGGACACAGACGAAGGCAGTTTGTGGCTGAAAGTTAGTGTTGTGACTTCCTGTTATGGTGTATTGTCTTTTGCTTGAGATTATTAAGGGAACAGATCAACTATGGCTTCCTAGTTCCTATATTTATTAGGCTTATGTCAGTTAACACATCAAGGACAAGTCCAAGGTGACCGTTTAAATATACTATTTGACCCTTGTTTAAAGCAAACAAAAGCACAATGTTACATGTGGGTTTTTTGTGTATATGCTGAAGCTCCTTCCTATATACATTCTGTCTCTAATGAGGGGCATGATAGTTCTGTAAATAACTTCTTTAAAAAAAAAGAATGTTAAAGCAAGAGTTGTGAAATAGAGGAATTTACAGGCTCTACAGTGCAGGTGGCAGGTAGACAGTAAGTATAATTGGATAACACATAGATAGGAAAAAAGCTGCATCTCATCAAAATAAGAATCATGCTATATACTTCAAGAGGTCCACTGCTGGGAGATAATGTAAAAATGATGTTGAATGGAAATCAACTCAATGAAATTGAATGGGACACATTTTCAAATGCTTCCCTGTTCAAAGCTGTTCTCCAAAGAGAGAAACCAAGTTCTTGAATGCTTAGTTTTGAAATGTGATTGGCTTCCCAAATGAATGAGTTGGTCTCATTCAATAATTATGCAAATGGAGAAGGTTTCAAAGTACTTGAGGTATATACTTGCAGTGTATAGTGTATTTATGTGGGGTTAATTAACTGTAATGCTTTCAGTTGAAATTAGTGGCATTTAAAGTAGGATTTCAAATCGGTACTGGCAGATTTATCTTCAAAAATGTATTTGGGGGTAGGGAGAGGATATGTCATGGGTGTCCAAACTTTTGGCTTGTCTGAGCGGCATTGAGTGAAGAGGAATTGTCTTGGGCTGCATATAAAATATATAATATAGTTAATGTATATAGATTACATAATGTTAAAAGTTTATGACCTTGTGGGGCCACATTACTAGCTGTCCAGGGCCACATGCAACCCATGGACTGCAGATTGGACACAGCTGAGGTAGATGGAGTTATAAAAGTATACTAGTATAGTTAATTGGCATCCTCATATTTACCTAGTCTGTTCAAATGGTTTATGTCAACACCTATTGAGTAAAAAAGGACTTGAGTACACAACAAATTACAGTAGTTTAAATTTACTTCCCTATAGATATATTTCTGTATGTATATGTTATGAGTTAAGTACATTTCTATATGTATATGTTATGAGCTAAACATTTTCTGTTCAAGATTATGTCACGTGTTAATTCTGCATCCTTTGTTTTTGTGTAGGATTCTACTAGCGTGACAACGGTTTTTCTCAGAACAGACCCACAAGGATTTTTCTTATACTGGACAGATCAAAATAAGGTGAGCATATGCTGAACTGCTTGAACTAGCTTTCCATTTTTCTTTTTAACGAGATCCCTTTGTTGATATGGTTGAGAGACTTGAGTAATTGTTGGTAGTATGAGACCTCACTTGAGTGAGTCCATCATTTTCACTGTGTTGGCATATATTTTCAGAGGATCATTGAATTCTGACTGTCAGCAGTGCGGATTGCAAATTCTTTTCACTGCTGATACTTAAAGCTGTAGATACTTGGCCAGCCAGTTTAAATATATTGAATTGCAACCCCTTATCACTGTCAGCAAGCATTGCCATTTATTCCAGCATCTCTAGAAAGGGCTAAGTTGGAGAAATTTAGCCACAAGTGAAACAAAAATCAGTCGGGGGGGGGGGGCATTTTGCAATTTATGAACTGCAGAAATAAGTTTGAAAGACTATATACGATATACTGAGGAGGAAAGCACTCCCTCCCTCAGTATATCTTTACATATAATCTTGTGCTTGAAAGGGTTCTGTGCTTCCTGTTGGCTTAGAAGAAACCAAGTATCTTGAAAGAGTGGCATCACATAAAATTCTTGAAATGATTATTTGCGGGATCATAGATACGGAAAATGCCCTATTATGTAAAGGTCAGATGAGCATTTTTCTCTTTGTTAATAGATTTAGAAATATTTGCCAGGATGTATCTTTTAAGGCTCTGTTTGGCAAAACAAAACCAGATCAGTTGTTTGAAAGACTTGTTTAGAAAGTGGACACTTATTTACAATCATTGTTGGCAGCTACTAAAAAATTAGTTACAAAAACTCTGATAGGAAGAATGTGCAGTAAATTCCAGCATTTGCCTTCCAGTTACTAGAAAATGATTAGAAAAAAAGAAACAGGAAAGTTTATGTAAATTTTCTATGATGATAGATTTATCTATCTATTTATCTAAATTCTATGATTAGTAGCATACTAAGAGGGAATAAGCAAATTTCCAGTTAGCAAAGTGCTCTTGTTTTTTGTCCTCTCAAACACAAGCCAAATTTATATTTTTGGGTTTACAAAAACATTTTGCTAGGATAGCTACCGTATCATTTCTGAATTTATACTTTAGATATTGAGGTGAAATTCTACATGGATTTATGATCTTTGTAAATTCAAATAGCAGCCATTTGCTTCATTTGTTATACTCTTAATGCTCTTTTTGATAACTTGAAGGACTACAGCATAAACATAGCAAGCTAATGTCTTACTCACAGTTCCTGTTTTATTTAAACATAAACACAGAAAAGTCCAGGGGTGGTGGTTTTCATTGGAGCAGTGACACTGATAAAAAAGGGTTTAAAATTCATCTAAATTGTGTACCTGACTTAAATTGCTTAAGAACTTAAAAGGTACCTATTTTGTTTAGATTTAATATGTAGAGTAGAAATATTTCCTGGAGTGACTACAATCATAGCGAATAAAACTTCCACAAATGTCAGTGGTAAAATACAGATCCCTTGAAGCTTTATTTAGGTAAAAATAGAACATCAGAAGATCAAATATTCATTTCACATATTGTAGTTTGGGCATAAATCCTTGATGATTTTTTTTTGTTTTAGACAGACTTGCACAAGGCTGGTGGTATGAAAATGATGATTAACATACTGAGAAAGGGGAAAGTGTGATTAGAAAAATACTAGAATGTGTGAGGATTGATAAAATGAATGATATATTATATAATCAGTAAATATTAATATAAGAATAGAATTGCATTTTTAATTATCTTTGCAAATATTTGTACCCAGACGACACACCGTGTAGTGGAAGATTTGTATTAAAATAAAATAAAAAATTTATTGGGAAAAAAAAAACATACTGAGAAAGGGGATTATTCTGAGTGCAGGGTTGTTGTTTTTTTAATTTGTTTGTTTGTATCCCACCTTTATTATTTTTACAAATAACTAAAGGTGACGAATATAGCCAACACTCCTTTCTCCTCCTATTTTTCCCTACAACAATAGCAACCCTATGAGGTGAGTTGGGTTGAGAGGGAGTGACTTGCCCAAGATCGCCAGCTGGCTTTCATGACTAAGGCGGGACTAGAATTTATGGTCTCCTGGTTTCTAGCCTGGTGCTTTAAGCACTAGATTAATCTAGCTCATTTTATTACTGTTCTTTTATTAGTATCGTCATAATGGCACATTTTGGGTATTTATGATTTCTTGGCCAAACAACCATTGAGTTTACAATTTTGCTCCAGGCTTTACACAGGTCTATTTTATTATTATTTTTTGACACATCACTATGTGTCAAGAAGAAAAACAAGAAGCTTGGAGTCAGAGAATTCAGTCACCATATTTTTTTTTCTTTTTTTCATAGCTATTTCAACCTCAGGTTGCTTATGGGTAGGCAAGACTCAGAAATGATTAAGTGGCAAGATGATTTAATTAACCGTGAGTCGGTTGGGGAAGTCATATTGATTGATCAATGAAAGCGCCTATTAATAGAGAAGGCTGAAAGGAAGGGCTCTGCGTGTTGTATTTTACTACTAGAGGAAAAAAGTTAAGAGCGGTATTTTCTTCTAATTTCTTCTAACAGGCTACCACTAGGCGAGCTGAAAAAAAATGCACATTGAAAAAGTCTCTGTTCTACATATAATATTTTGTTTATCTGTAGGTGTTTGTACAGATAATCCTTGACTTACAACAGTTTATTTAGTGACCACTCAACAGCACTGAAAAAAACTGACTTATGACCATTTCCCCTAGAGTCACATGATCAAAATTGAAACACTTGGCAACTGGCTCATATTTATGACGGTCGCATTATCCTGGGGGGGTCACGTGGTCCCCCTTTTGCAACCTCCTGACAAGCAAAGTTAATGGGGAAGCCAGATTCACTCAGCAACCGTGCTACTAACTTAACAACTGTGGCAAGAAAAATAGGGCAAAACTCACTTAACAAATGTCTCGCTCAGCAACAAAAATGTTGGGCTCAATTGGGATCGTAAGTCGAGGAGTACTTCTAATCAGCAGACGGATTCACCTAGGGATAAAAGAAATTGCAATTCTTCTTTCAGTTGAGGAGTCTTTCCCTTGTCCCTTCACTAGAGTGTAATTTAGATGTTGGGACTGTTAATTTGCTCTAGTTCTATTTTGCTGTAGCCTTAAGAATATTCAAAATGACTGGAAGGCCATGCATAGTATAATATGTTGAAATGATGACATGGCAGAAACGTTAAATAAAATGCATACGAAATATACTGTATGAGGCAAACCTCTACATAGCATTCACCAGCAAGAAATATCCTTTTGTTTCTAAATAAATGAAGCATTTATTTTCATAATTTGGCTATTAGCATTTTTTACCTTCAGTAATTGGAGGCATTTATAATTTACTGAGGCAGCACAACTAGGAATGTGGAATATTTCAGGAGGGGAAGAGAAAGTGGAATTTCCATAATGGCTATGATGATAGTGCTCCTTAGAGCACATGCCATTCTTTAGCATCCAGAATCCTACCTACTGATACTTTATTACTTAAAGGGAATGCTGGACAATAAAAAAATATAGCTATCAGGAGAAGTGATGCTGTGATACTCCCCAGTTAATTCTGGTGGATGGTTTTTGTCACCTCTGAGAACCAAAGGTTTCAAAAGTTATCTTTCAGGTCAGACTGATTCCCCTTCTATTAAAGAAAAATAGCATGATTATAATGCCTTCTCTAGTTATTATTTGAATGGGAGATCTTAGCATGTAATTTAATTTTATCCAAATGAAATAATTACACATTTTATAAAACATTTTCAGGTTATGTTGTACTGGCTTTTTGTAAAAAAAAAAAAAATAGCATATTTTCATTATCAACACTGTTACATGTAAGAGGAATTTGATTTTTCAGAATAACAGTGTGTACAGGTGAGAAATTAAGTTGTGCATTGGGTTTGCACTTTCTGAGTCTTCTGATATAGCTTTCTGGCTCAAAACAAGGACATATCAAAATGCAATGATAATGTTTGTTTTATGTGAAAAGACACCTGGGAACATACTGAAGTGCAAATAACTTTTTATAGGACTGTATTTTATACACAAACAAGACACATTGAATGAGTAAAATATACATGAAAAAAACGCAAAGAAGATTGAAGACATTTTTTAATAGTAATATTTGGAAGCAGTGGCGTTATGCTGCAGTGCTAGTATACTTAAAAAAACAGGATACCCTATATTTGTCTGATATAAAGGCCGGTAGGTGGAATGGAGCTATTTCCTATCTACTAACAGTCTCCTGTGAGACTTCCAGGCATCCAGCACTTGCAATCTTAGTGAGGATATTGCAGCTGTTGAGAGCCATCAAAACGGGCCTTCATTTTGAAACGCTTGAGTGCTCCATTCTGTGTTCAAAGAACCATGGCGGAATTGGTACCCTTGTTTCCATTTGGATGGAAATACTTAGGATGAAACTCTAGGTAAAATATGAAAAAAAAAAAAAAAGATGCCATTGTTATCAAATTCTGGAGGACAACAATTAACAAAGCAAAATATGCTGCATGGCCATCATTGGAAACAAAAGGGAAAGCTTCTCGCAGCAATTCAAAGATAATGAGTAGATATGGGAATCTGCCTCAAGCAACAGGTTTCGGATACTAAAGGACAGAATTAAATGCATGAAATGCATCTGATATTTGCTAGGGTTATGTAATGTATTCTGTAATACTAGACTGTGGGGAGTGGGGAGTATGTTGTTAATGAGACAGTCAAGTAATTTTTGCCCCATTTTATGACCTTTCCTGCCATAGTTATTAAGTGAATCACTGCAGTTTTGAGTTAGTGACATGGTTGTTAAGTGAATCTGGCTTCCCCATTAGCTTTGCTTGTTAGACGGTTACAAAAGATGATCACATGACCTCAGGACATTGCAACTGTCATAAATATGAGTCAGTTGCTAAGCACCTGAATTTTGATCACATGACCAAAGGCTCATGTTATGTAAATGTGAGCCTGGCCCATCTGCTGGTATGTTGGTTATTACCAGAAACGTATATCAATAATGACTTATTTTTGGCCAACGACAAAGCCAAGAAGGTGGCTTCATTCGGGCGGTATAAAGTTTGATCTAGACATCGAAGAAGACGTAGACGACATGACATAGAGATGCTGCAATGGTCATAGGTGTGAAAAATGGTCATAACATCCCTTTTTTCAGTGCCATGGCTTCAAACGGTCACTAAATGAAGTGTTGTAAATTGAGGACTATCTGTACAGCGGATGGGCACTTCCTCTGGATTATCAGGGTGAGGATGTACAGGAAAGAGTTGGCAAGAATATCTCCGTGTGAAGAGTACTTTCCTAAAACTTGTGGCATTTTAGCTCTAATATAGTGTTAGAACTTTTAGATTAAAAAGATCTAATTAACATCAGTCATATGAGGATGTGTCTTAGGAGTGCAAAAAGCTGCATGAATAATTTAAATGTCTGTAGAATCGTAGGAAGAATTGTGTTTTTTTTTTCTACATTGCACACGTTTTGTACTTTTTCTATTTCCTCTCCTTTTTAAAAAGACGTTCCCTACCACAATGTTGTTGGTTAGTTCTTAATGCTAAATGGGACAAGTATCCCCAAGGCCTCAATACTGTTTTTTAAAATGTATCCTGACTAAAGGGGAAGAGAGGGGAGCCAGGAAAACCTTGTGTACAATGTTTAATTCTGTAGACAATCAGGCTATTCATAGAGAGAAAGGAGTTTGGGAATGCAGCAACACAAGAGGTTTTCCCAATTGGGTTAAAGTAAATAATGGCCACTTTCATTCTATTTTGTTGCACAACTGTCATTCAACATTTTGTAAGTAACTTTGGAAAAAGCAAATTAATTAGTTTAATCCTATCTGTTTAGTTCATCAGTCTGTTGCTGAAATCTACCATCGGATTACAGTAGTTCTCCTTCTTATATCCCCCAAAATCAGTAAGCGAGGTTTTTGGGCAAGGCATTTTTTTCCCCAAGGGTTCTATGCTAAAAGTTATCCCTTCTTAGAAACCATTTATGTCACTTTAGCAAAATAGCACTTAAACTTATATACCGCTTCACAGTGCTTTAAACCTTCTCTAAGCAGTTTACAGAGTCGGCATATTGCCAGCAACAATCTGGGTCCTCATTTTACCAACCACAGAAAGATGGAAAACTGAGTCAACCTTGAGCAGGCCAAGACGGAAGGAATTGAACTCCTGGCAGTGTGAGCAGAGTTACCTTGCAATACTGCATTCTAACTACTGTGCCACCCTGGCTTTATTTATTTGGGAAAAGGCTGTGAAGATGATCCGGAGATCTCGGTAATTTTACCGAGACAACGTTGTGGATTGCTTTATAGAGGTTTTGTATTGGCCCCAGAATAAGATTGGAAATCCTTTCAAATCGTAAAGTATGGAATAGGATTGCATTACAGCATACTTATTTCAAAAGACCTTAATATTTGAATGCTGTGGCACGGTTCTTTTATAGATGAAATGAGGCCTAGAGGCCATGGAGAAGGCACATTTGCGCTGTAAGAAAACGATGTGGGTCTTTGAGTTCAGGACCACAAGTCAAGGGGCTTGACAATGCACAAATGGTTTGTCCTGAGAGAAACTGTATTATCGACGGAAATCCTCATACGTATATGAAGCGATACCTTGTAGTTATAATCTGCCAGAAGATGATTTTGTTTGCAGCTCTTTGCTGATGCAAACAAATGCCATGATCTAGTACTCACTACAGGAACATGGCAGTATAGATTACATTTTATTTATAACTGGTCACCCAGAAACGTTTATGACTCAATTTCTAAAAATGTATCATAATGAGGCTGTATTCATAATAAGCAGCTGTAGACTTACTCCTGGAAACATAGCCATTCTAGTCACCTTAATAAATAAATGCAAACAATTTTTAAATGAATGTTTCCTCAGTGATACTTTCATGTTGCAGATAGGCCTGGATAGTACTTCCTTCTATGTAGTTCACAGTATAAATTAATTCTGTATTCATGTTGAAATAAAGGGCGAACGGTGCCGTTTGTTGGATGAGCAAGTAATGCAGTTTTTCCATAGTGCTAGTACCCCCAAATTGGTGCGGCTTCGTATTAGCAAAGATATTTACAGGTAATTGCGGATTGAGATGGTAATAAATACAAGCAGTTCTTGCTTAATAACTACTTACTCAGTAACTGCTTGGTTCCCAAAGTTATGGCTGCTGCAGCACATCCAGGGTTACAGAATCAAAGCGTAGATGCTCGGCAGGCCACCAGCACTTATGATTGCTGGAATATTTCAGTTCCTCCTACCAGCTGCCTCCTGCCCCATCTCTGCCCTTTTGGCCACCTTCCATAGTGGCACTCCATGGCGATGCTATCGGTGCTGGAGCTGAAGCAGAGGCCTGTGGCCTTCAGCAGTCTCAGCCGGCCACTGCCACCCCTGTGCTACCCTTCGGCCAGCCAGCTCACTGCCACAGTGCAAAGCCCAAGCTGCCCCTGCCATCCTCTGCTCTGCAAGCTCTGTTGCTCCCCGGCTGACCTTTGTCATCTTCTTCCTCCCACTGATGATGAAATGTGCCCAGCAAGGTCCTCTGCGAGGCAGTTGCTGGCCATGTCAGGTCTTCCTGAGTCCATCCATACATGCACTTCTCCAAATTGTGCACTGCCTTCTCACAATGTTTTGGAAGGCTTCACGAGAAAGCTGCCCTTGACCCTCTCCAAATCACGCGTGTGCTTCTCCAAATGCAGCATAAGAGGAAACCTTTCCTTTCAACTGAATCCATTTAAGACTAAAGGTTGATAGGCAGCTAATGATCTTATTTTATATTTGTTACATATAAATGCTCTGACCTGCCTTTCAACTTTTTTATATTTTCTACCAGATAGCCTATGGCATTAACTACTTCTGTGATGAGCAATTACTGCAATAATTACTACTAATAATATTAATATTAAAGTAATGTTTTAGAATTATGTTCTGATCGATTATGTGCCAGCAAATTGTTGACTCTTTCTGGCCACATAGATTTTTCTCCAGGAAGATCTGCTCCCAACCTGGTCCTTCAGGTCTTCCAACAGCTCACCCATTGACACTGTAATTGAGTCTATCCACCTTGCCTCTGGTTGTCGTCTTTTTTCCCCTCTTTCCTTTCACCTTTCCCAGCAGTATTGACTTCTCCGGAGAGCTAAGTCTTTGCAAAATGCATCTTAGGTGTAATACTTTGACCCTGTTCATTTGTGCCTCAAGTGAGAACTCTGGGTTGATTGATGAAGATTTTTTTTTGTTTTCTTGCATATTCATGCATTATTTTAGCATTTATAGAAATAATCAACTGTAACCAGTGCAACCAATTCTACATGGGACAAATATCACTCCAATTAAAAACCAGGATCCATGAACACCGGCTGACAGTCAAACACCACGACCCCAAATCCTTAATCTCTACTCACACTGACACCAAACAGCGCCAGTTCAGTTGCAGCAATGCAAAAATCATCGCCCACACTACCACCTGCCACGCCTGTGAGTTTATTGAAGCCTGGTACTCCACAAGCAATTCCATCAAAAGACACATTAACCTACAACTAGCCTACGAACCGCTCAGTATCCAAATCAAGCACATAGCCAACCAGAGACAGCACTGACCCTCAACCAACCCACGCAATTCCACCCCCCAGTTCACCTCCCAAAGACCCTGACCTGAGGTAACCTCCCCATCACTAGACCCATCACTAGACCCATCACAAGACTCACTGGTGACTCACAGTTAACCCATCACAAGTTAACCTATCATAACACCCTCACTTGACACATCCACACCTGAAGCCCCTATAAACAGACCACTGACACCGACATCCCCCAAACTCCGCTGAAGATGTTACCTAGCCTGGTAATGAGACGTTCAGAAACCAACCCACAAGCTCAGAGAACAAACCTTCACTCCCATTAATGTAAGTGTATATAAACATTGTTTATTGTACAAAAACTGATAAAATGCCATACCATTTCTAATGATACAAAATATACAAAGAAAATTATATTTTTGATTACCGGTGTTAACAATTAAAGCATAAATAAAACAGAAGAATCTGAGAAGTGAATGAGGTTTAGCTATTGGATTCCTGTAGTAATAGAATGAAATAAAGGCAAATGACATCAAATTAGAACTTGGTTACTTAGAATCCGAACTGACACTCATTGCCAAATGGGATGATTGCCATGATTTGCAGTTACCTCCAAATACGTTTTACAACAATTTGAAAATTTTGGGTAAATGATACATTAGCATTAAGTATTGCATTGTGTTTTCACTAGGGAAAATGGATGCTCCCTCAAGTGATTCAGGATCGGGTGCATTTCAGCAAGTTACTTTGTAGATCAATAGATGGCTCTTGTTAAAAAAAATTAATGTGGTGGAATTATGGCAGAAAGTGGGAATGGGAACTCCCTCGACAGAATTAAGGTTGTTATAAAAGAAAAGGCCCTGAATACTTGTGGTTGTGCAATTGAATATTAGAGCAAAATAATAGAATACACGATAGCTTGGCTCCATGGTGTGTTAAATAAGTTGGATGACTGCAGTGGGCAAGCTTTTAAAGAAGGAAAGGAACACTTACAAGAAAATTGCACTTGGACAAGTTGATAGGTTTTCCATTGTAGTGTTGAAGTGAAGAACAAGATTACGATAAGTGTGGAGGCTGACTCTACTTCAAGCTTTCATTTATATTAACAATGAGTTCAGTTGAAACATGAGTTGTTGAGCTATTTTTCTGTTCAACTCAATGCATTTAAGGAACAGCTTTAATATGAAAAGCAATGAACCTTGTAATTTATTGCATCCAAAGTAAAATACAATAAATGCCCTAAATTTCCATGTGAAGAAAGGTTGAATTCCGCATAATAGATTGTGTGCCATTATTAAGAATATAAAAGAGAAAAATTATCATAAAATGAGGCATTCAGCAGGTGGGTCTTTCTATGTAACAAAACAAAGTACAAGGTGTAGCTTTGGAAAGCAACTGAACAATTGAACAATATCTAACACTTTAAGGTAAGCATTTTATTAAATAAGGTGCTTAGTGGGGAAACCCTTTGTTCCTAAAGCAGTTGTAAATATCATTGGTCTCTGTATAAACTAATAAAGTGTTCTAGCTTAAAAACTCTTGGTGCTGTGATGTAGGAAGTAGTTGAAAAACAACCAAAAGCATCACTGAATAAATAATCAACATGTTTGCAAAAAAGGCATTTCATTAAATGTCAAAAGGAGAATTTAGGTCAACATTCTTTAAGGTGGACACTGCATTACCTCTGAAATCATTAAACTTAACATCTAACCAGTAAGTATTTTAATAGACAAAAAACAAAAGCCACTCAATGATTATCTTAGACTCGACTACATTGTACACATATATGTTATCTTCTTTTTTTGCAACCATCCAGCTATTGGTCTTCTAAAATTGATCCAATCACTCTCCTTCTGTTTACTTCCACTTCCTACAAATATTTCCAAAAGTAACAGTGGTGGGGATCATTTTATTTTGTTTTCTAGAATTAAACAACCAGATCTCCAAGCTTTATAGATGTATTTACTGATGATTTTAATGCAAAGATGGGATTAAATGACAAGGTCCTTTTTTAGCAATACAATATCCCATGCTCCTCTCTAACCAGTTAGTCTTTACAAAAATCTACAAATATTGGGTTTAATATATAGGGATGGAGATTGTGGAGAGTGTCATGAACCAGGACTCAGATGATGACTCTGAAGACAATACTTCAATAGAACCTGTGGAATGTCAGTTTCAGGAGATTTGAATAGAGAAGATGGTTGATCGAGTTTTAGATGTTCTTAAGCAGCAGTCATAATTTGATGAAATAAATAAGTTACTGCATTTTTGAAAACCTCTAGTGATGGAGCACCCACAACTCCAGGTGGCAATATTGTTGGATTCATCCATTTATAACGGTAGCTAATTTAAACCACAGTGCTGTATATTTTTGTTGAGTTTTTTGCTGAAGATATACATATATCACACCCCATGTTTTTTTAAGTATATTTCTATAAATAAATCTCATTTTTTTTAAAAAAAATGGAAGCATGAGATTAGAATGTATATAATTGCCCAAGTCAGCACAGAATAGCAATACTGCAAGATTGGTAATGCTTGGTAACTACTGGTTATTTCTTTGGATTCTACATCTTCCGTTTCCAAAATGAATAATTTGTATTTAGTCATGAAATGCTTCTGATATTAATGCTGTTAAGAGGATACCTACACACCTGCAGATTACTTATACAAAATGTAAGTGAGGGAACCTTTATATAATCATAACATGCATGGCCATGGTTCAAAGCAAACACTGCTCTTCCCTGCTGTTTTTTCAGTTGCTGCTTCTGTCCTGTGGAAGCTACTACGCCAAGCCTGTCGGGTGAGATTGAGTTTAGAAGACAAGATCCCCAGGCTACCATGCTTAAGTAGTAATTAGCTTCCTAGGATGGGTGACGCTTCCATCTATGGATGAATTAATTGTGGGACAAAGTGGTCTGCAACAGATGTTGCTTTTGCCCTGCAATGATAGCAGCAAGCTGGCATTGTTCCATGTAAACAGGTGTGGGCTGTGATAGTGGATGAATATGGGCCTTGTGCTGTATCATTTAATTTTATTGCTTCAATAAATCAACCAGGCATGAGTAATCATTAGCTGTATCACCAGTGCTTCCTGCCCATCAGGCATCTACTACTTCTGGTTTCTGCAGCTGACTAGCATAGCATAATTGTAGTTACGGGTAATGCTCGACATCTACAGTGTGTATACCTACATAAAGACTGTGGCTTGTTTAAAAATTAACTTGGTCTTCCAACACTGATAGAATAAACTGGAAAGTAATGCCAGTGCAAGAAGGAACAATTGCTGGTTCTGGCATTTAATGTACATATTTAAGTAAATACAAGGTTGCTAGCTGGACATGCTTGTAGAATTGTTTTAGATCACTTAGTTGTATTGATTTGGAACGCTTTACAGTTAATTTTGAAGAATAAAGAATCATGAATTTAGAACAAAGTTTATTTAGCAGCTATTTCCTTGGCAAGCATATTAAAATTTTCTATTCTACCATATATCATTAATATTTAGCAAAGAGAATAAAATATACTAACATGAAGCAATTGATTAAGCAACTATGTTGGCCCCAAACACTGGAGAATTTTATGTTGATAGACATCTACTTAGATTATATTACTTTGTCTTGGAACCTACAATATATACAGGTGGCAGACTGTGAATGCAATGCGCTATATGGTTATTTTAAAGCAAAGGGACATCAGTTAAAAGTATATTGGACTATGTCCTTAGAAAGTGTAAACTTTCATGGAAAGAAATATACATCTGGGACTAATAAGAGTCAACTGAGTCTTGGGGACTACGTAATTTGTTCACTTTTCAGCCCTACCCTATATCTGATCTAAGAATAAATTTAATTAACATGAAAGCCTAATCTGATTTTTAAAAAACAAACAAACTGTTAGATGTCAGAATCTACCAGATATAGTCTCTCTAAGACACTGGTTAAACATACCACATATTATGATGGACTAGTACATCACACATAATAGTAAACTATGATGGATACTTTCATACATGCTAAGTAAAAAATCAAACATATTGCACTTTAGCTCGATGTGTCTATTTTCCTGAGTGGGGAAGGGAGGTAATTATCAGGCTTGTCTCAACTAACAAGGCAAAACTTTACAGGAATATTTCCCAGAATAAAAAGGGTCTGATAAGTAGATTTATTGTAGCAAAACAATGAAGCTATTATGAAGGAATTCCAGCTACTGCTGTCTGTGAGATTTTAGCTCTGCTTAATCAATGCTTAATTTTTTTGTGTCTCTTTTTCTAACCCTATATAAACGGTTAGAAGCAAATCACTTTTGGGTGGGAGATGTAACTTTCATCTGTTTGAACCTTGTTTAGAAACCTAATCCAATTGTTTATTTTTGATCATATGGAAGCTAATGTTCACACTAGTGGGTGGTCTGGATTTTTAAAAAAACATATATGTGTGTGTGTGTGTTTATAATTCTGTTTATTTTGATTTTCAGATTGATTGTTTGTCCTTTCCAATTTCCATTCCTATAAAGGTGGAAGTTACACTGGATTCCAAATTAAAAAATGTAATTATCACATACTATGTTTGTGTATCTGACTGTTATGGGTTACTATTGTAAGCTAATGAATCTCTGTTTTGGTTCTGGTTGACCACTTATATTCTTATTTTCTTTATTGAGGGTCATCTTCAAGTTATGACTTTTAAGTGGTTGGATTTTTAGCTAGATGTTTGTTCATAGTAACGTTTACATTTTTTCTGTATTCTGTGCCAGATGCAGGCAGCAATCATTTATATTTTTATTTGATGTTAGATTAAAGTTGATGACTGGATGTATTAATTACCTAAAGGAGTTATCTTCACTGCCATGCATTTGGTATATGATTAACTTTGCCTTGTGTAAACTTAGCTTTAGTTTCAGTTTGGAATGTCCTGAGAATTCTGGCTGTTTTTAGGAGAAACACATTTGCTAGCTATCGTAGGTGAATTTTGCCAGCTGTGTTGCTCAGAGAAATTAAAAAGTGGTCTCAGAGCTTTAGGCAATCAGTGGCCATTTCAGAATAGATAGCACAGGACCTGACCCTTGATACTGGTCTTGATGGTGGATGCTTATTCACATTCTGCATAGATCTAGCCAGAGCAATATAATTTTCCTCCCGGAAAATTGCTAAAATCTACTTGGAAATGAGAGCAATGTAAAAGCAGTTCAAAGTTACCAATCCCTTGGCTTGTTACCAAATACTGTTGTTCTGCAGATTGTACCTACAGAGGATGACCTTGCCTGATAAATTGGATTTAGTCCCTTTAGCAATCAGGATTAAAGGTGGTGCTTGCCAAAACACAGACGCTTTATATAGCAAGATAAAAATTAATAGCCCCTTTGGGCAATCAAGTAAATATGACAGGCTGATGAGTTTGAGAGTCTGCTTGTGGTCTGGTGTCAAATTTATCCTTTCAGGGATAATAGGCTAGAGAGATTTGTAAGGGAACAAAAAATGTAGGCATTAGTTGTTCATTTTCGGCCACATACAATGGTGCTTGACACTTGGTGAGCTCTTCTGAATTTTCAGAATCACTGCACAAATAAGACCTAAATGTGATCTCCTAAAACTAAAGAAAATCTCATTAAAAAAACAAAACATAATATGTGTTTATTATTGAAGAAAATGATCCAAAGGTACGTATAAGGAATACAAACTAGAGAAAAAAAGGTTTGTAATGGCCCCTGTCTCCCTCCCTGTTTCTTTTTTCCTTGTTGCTAATTGCTATACTATACATTGAACCTATGCAATTGCTGCATATTTATATTTGTATCATTTTGATTATATTTTTAAGCAATTTATCTTTTTCTTTCAAAAAACCCTATTCTAAGTGCCTTAGCTTGCCTTGCTGTGTTATGTGTTGTATCTAAGGGAACTTTTCCTGCTTGAATTTGGTTAGGCTGCTATTGTGAATATATACAGTCAATTTTCCCATTGCCAAATATGCTCTCCAATTTTAGCCTCCCTATTGAATGCAAGGTTTCTCTTTTCGAGCGATGTGCTGGATTGATTCTTGCCTCTGCTAGCATGTATCTTAATAAAAATGGTGATTCTCTGGGATCATACTTAAGAAAATATTTGTGGCTTTAATTCACATGTTATTTTCAAATTTTCTGGATGTTTTGGTGTATTTCTTTCCAATACTTTTGAGTCTTTTTCCATAACTTTGGTAAAATGTTCTTCTTTGTTGTGGCATTCCCAATGTTTATTGTCCATCCTGGCAATTGTTGACAGAGTTATGAAACATCTGCAGAGTATTTTATACTATTTTTCCCTCAAATTGTAACGATGAAACTTTTGTTGATTTTTTTTCCCATGGTTCTTCCCATTGTTCCACTGTTACTACTTGGACATTTTCCATCCATTTTATCATATAATTTTTATTTGTTCTGTGTCCATGCCATATTTAAATAATTTGTAAACATGTCCTAATAAATTATCTTGATTCTGTATAAGTATTTCAAATTCTGTCATCCTTCTGAGAGACTATTCTTAAGGCTGTTTTTCATTTTTCCAATTATTTGCTAATACATTAACCATGGGAGATGCCTTCCTGCATTAAGTGCATTCTTGTGGTGTCTTTAGTCTATTTCATGAGTCCAGATGACTCAGGTTAGCATATATGATTAGATCTTTCTGATCGGATCTTGAAAGAGCCAAAAGACACATGAGGATCTCTATACAAAGGTTTAGTGTGACTAAACACAGTCATCTGTAGGTTGTATTTACTAGGATTTTATAGTGCATGCTATTTCAAAAAACAAAGTTGTTTCTTGAACCACTGAATATTTGACTGTTCAAAGGATGTCAAGAATTCTCAGCAATCTGTCCCTACAAGTAGAATACAGCTTCAAATACATCAAGATAAGCAAGATAAAAAAGAATTCTTAAGTAGAGTGCCCTTTTAGTTCTAAGGCATTCTAAGTCTAGCAGTAAATGGTAGAAAGATATTTTTGGAGGGAGCATACGTTGACTCCTGGCGACTGGCTGAACTATCTCTGCAGTTATAAAGATTCTTAGTCATCCAGGTCATGGTTGTCCCAAAGGTGGTTTTTCAGGAGTCTACTGGACTTTCTTGGTTTTTTTTTTTCTTGGAAGACGTTTTGCTTCTCATCCAAGAAGCTTCTTCAGCTCTGACCGGATAGTGGGGAATGGATGGATTTATATTCC
>JANHFL010002632.1:90580-102272 GCA_032468155.1 Oxyrhabdium leporinum | reverse complement strand
TTCCCCTGGGAGGTCGCGAGCCCCCTGCAAGGAAACGGATGAAGCCACTTTACTCACCGTCCCTCCAAGACGGTTCCAGTCCAAAGACCCCTCTCCCACTTGAATTCGAAATCCCCCATCGGAACAGCCGATGGAGATCCCGTGCCGCTGCTATGAAGCGCCGCCCATTCTCCCTCCCAACTCAAGTTCATTACTCTGTGTGGCGAACAATTAAAACAGCATATTAAAAAAAGAAAAAGAAACAGCAGCACACATGTGATCTGCAACCGGGGTAAAACAAACAAACACAGACTCAACCACATTTTCACAACCTCTGGTCTAGTGGCATATTTGGGATACAGGACAGCAGATTAGAATACGGGGCGGCAACAAAACATGAATTTGTGTAAAAGCAGATCAAAGCATTTTGGAACAACTCTGTTCTCAGCTATGTTTATTCCCTATTCAACATCTCTGAAAAAGCTTTCCAGTGTTGAAGATGAAGAGAGCCTTCTGAGAATAATTAGAAACTAACAGTACCTGATACTTCTTAACCCCTTTCACTTCGTGTTTTGCTTTACAAGAAACAAGAGAATCATTCTACTTCTCCTCATCTTCTACTTTTTGTAGTTTTGAAAGGAAAAAAAAATATTTTACTGCTCAAATTGTATAAAGATAGAACTGCAAGGCATTGCCCAGTCTTTCATAAGCTAGTCACTTTACAGATGTGCGGATTTGAATTTCCCCAGCCAGCTTATCCATTGTCAAGAATTCTCAAGGTTCTTATCCACATTTTTGGAATGGTACCCAGAAATTGAATTAACCTTCTTTTAAGTTGATGCTTTCTGTATATGCAAATGCAATCTTTCCCAGAAGATATGCTTCCCATAGCTCAGCACGAACTAGTTAGCATGCTAATTAATGTGGAGGAAGTCTGTTTTCGTGAATGGAGAATCTTAAAGGGGTCTTTTCAGTTACTTTCCGGAAGGAAACTCAAGAATGGACTTGCCTTTGATCTGAACTTAGTAAATCCTACTTGTAAATAATAAACGCTTGCCAGTACTTTTAACTGCTGCTATGGGAACTGCAGCCCTGGAATGGATTTCAGTGTGCTCTCTGTATGTTGAGCTTTTAACCTTGACAAGTGACAAATGGATTTCACAGCTCTTTTGAAAGTAGTTTAGTCCTGCTTGAAGGTGCCAGATAGATGGCTCTTAAGAGATGATGCCTCTGAGATACAGTTCACCAGAGAGCTAATATTTAACATTTTATCTAGGATATTTTGGCCATTTCTAAAAGCTGAATATTTCCCCCTTCTTCTAAAGCTGGAAGCAAGGCCTGATATACAGCAAACCAGTGACTGATGTGATGAGGCTCCTTTTCACCAGTCTGCTTGAGGCAGTAGATATCAAGCACCAGATAGTTGACAAACCAAATAAACAAGAAAGAAACAGCTTTTCAGAAAGGCATTTTTTTTGTGCTAGCTTGGTATAAAAACACAATAATGAACACTGCAAGAGTAAATTCCTAGCCAATCTTACGGTGAATTAAATAAGGCAGAATCTCTTCAAAACATTTCCTTCCCGTGCCTATCACATCTGGATTGGGTTGCCTCTTTTCACCTAAATTGCATTCCTTCTCTGATTTCATCTCAGTGAAAGAGAGAAGTAAGTCCTCTTTACTGTCTCTGATGTGTCAAAAGGTAAGATTTGAAATGATTTATACTTTGTTTTCAATCTCTAGACCCAAGACACTTTTCACTTTCTCTCAAGCTACTTTGCCCTAGCTCTTCATCACTTTGACTTCCGTGCTAAAACAGAGAGATGATTTAGTGTTGTTTAGAGCTCAGATGTCCTGGTGGGAAGGATAGAAAGAGTTGTGGATAGGAATGGGGACAGCATTCAGAGTTCCCAGTTCCTCACAGTTGCCTTTATGAATTTGGATGACATATTTGTGGACAACTCTTTGCTGCGTATGTTAGGAAAAGTTGGAAGACATCATTCATTGATCCTCAGTAAACAACATACACTCATTCTCTGAACGATTATATTGGTTAATTTTTTTTCCTCTCCGTTAGTCCAACAGCAGTTATGAAATTACCCGACTACCCATAGCTGGTGTTATTTTATACTAACAGGAATTCTTGAGATTACTGGAAATCTTGTAATGTGAACTGTCTTGTAGTTTTCTGCAATGGCTCATTGATATTTTAACCCAGTTTTACACTAATGTCAAATATGTTTAGGACAGAAGGAGCTTTCATAATTCACAATTTGATATTGCCAGCATTTTTTTCACCATGCATTTTATTTTATAACCGATATGTAATGCTAATTAATTGAAGTATTTTGAACACTTTTCTTGTTATCACAAAGGCCATTTTATTCTCCCAAATTATAATTTCGATGAGATTTTGAATTCTGTTCTTGCAAATATTTTTGCTGTTGTATTTTGTTCCATTTGAAACATATTGCTGTTCTTTAAGAATATGACTTCTGTCCTTGCATACTTAAAATGATGGACTTTTTTGAAGTACCCCTGATACTTATACATATTGGTTATGCTAGAAGAAACTAGTGTAAAAATCTCAAATCAAAACAGATCTTTTTCATCTGATACACTTTCATCTGAATGTTCATGAGGGCATCTTGCCTTTTTTCTTCATTTTGCACAAAGAACCCTACATTCAAAGACAAATCTCAATGAAATAGAATAAAAATTCAGTGTATTCATACCCCCACCCCACCCAGCCAAGTCATTTTAAGTGATGGGATGCTAAATCTTTTTCAGCATTGTATTATAGTAAAACAAATAAACATAAAATATTAATATTAAATTAAAAAACAAGCAATTTCTTGCCATTCCACAACTCCCAAAATCTGCGCATTGCCTTCCTTTACTGGTGGAACTTAAAAAGGGAAAAGAATATAACAATAGCAGTAGCACTTAGACTTATATACTGCTTCACAGTGCTTCACAGCCCGCTCTAAGCAGTTTACAGAGTCAGCCTATTGCCCCCAACAATTTGGGTCCTCATTTTACCCATCATGGAAGGATGGATGGCTGAGTCAACCTTGAGCTGGTGAGAATCAAACTCCTGACAGTTGGCAGAATTAGCCTGCAATTCTGCATTCCAACCACTGCACCACCACAGCTCCTTGGCATGACTATTTATTTAGTAGGGGGTTTTCATTACTTAAAAAACAGTGGACAGATAAAACATACCTATTGCATTTCTTACCTGACAATTATTAATAGCTCCAATAATCAGAATGTTTCTGTTGCTAAATAATTAATTGCTTGAACAAAAGATTCTGAGTTTTGGCTTTTACCATATTGCTTGATGTTATGCATTTCTTTTGAAAACGTCAGGTTTGCCACTCAGAGTAAAGCCATTTGAAACTTGGCTTTTATTCAAAACACAAAACAACAAGTAATAACCTGCTACTTCCTGGCATTTTGATTTTTAATTGAAACAGGATAGGGAAGCATTCATAGGATTGCTTCTGGGATTCTTTCCAACACCTTTGACGGCATAGGCCGCACTGTGTGTGCGCGCATTGGAAGGTGCTGGGTGGGTTGCGTAAATTTTGGCTGGGTCACATGATCAGAAGGGAAATGGTCTTAGGATGGAGCAGATGGCAATGCTGTCTCGTAGGGATGTATTCACCATCCCAGGCCTGCCTATTTTCAAACTCTGCCTTTCTTTGGCCAACTTCTTCCTCGCACTAGATTTAGTCCTGTTTCACTCTGTTTTCTGAGAGTTCCCCATCGCTACAGAAAAAGTTTTACATAATTTTGCATAATTTCTTTTCAAGATTTCGTTAGATGGAAGGAATAAAAAAGTAGTAGTGTCCTTTATGTGTAATAGACTCCAGTCACTTTTTGTTAGAGGGGTGCACATCTCTCTCATACCAAGCAGTATGGTCTGTGTTTAAGGTTAGCGGGGAAGCATGTTACTTAAACAACAAGTAAAAAGATAATGCAATGTTTTCATATATGTCACTTGAGTTCCTAGAAAGGAGAAGTTGGAGGGTTTCATCAAAATGATTCCATATTCACCCTCTCATATGCTTCTTAGTTTTGAGATATTGAACTGACCTTCTTTTCTTTTCTTTTTTTCCCTTTCTATACACTGCTTAGTGCTGGGTTACTGAACTGATTCTTTCTTTCCTTCTTTCCTTCTTTCTTTCTTTCTTTCTTTCTTTCTTTCCACCTTCATTATTTGTACAAATAACTCAAGGTGGGGAACATATCCAACATATCTACCTCCTTCTATTTAATCCCACAACAACCACCCTGTGAGGTACGTTGGTCTGAGAAAGAGTGAATGGCCAACCTAGTTGGTTTTCATGGCTAAGGCAGGAGTTGAACTCTTGGTTTTCTACTTTCTAGCCTGGTGCCTTAACCACTAGACCAACCGGAATCTTAGTTCTTAACAAGGTTGTTTGCAAGCTGTATTCTCACATACGTAGAAAGAAGGAGGGGACCAGGCTTTTTTTTTCCTTCATGATTTTTGGCATCTTCATTATTTAATGCTCAAGAATTTGCATGAGGATGTCCATGTGAGATGAATGTACATTGATTGTCATTGTTATACATGTTAGATAAAAACAATATGAATCCTGGCTAAGCTTGATGACATTTCCTTACAGATAACAGTATAGCTACTCAGTATTGCACTGATTGACTAAAATAAAGAACTACTTATGTCTTTACAGTCATATGTTTGGAGAGTTGTGAGAGCATGTATGGCGATATGCTACTGAATTCTGTTAGATTATGAGATATATAAGGTCCTTCCAATAACGGGAAAACAAGGCTCCTAGAAAAACTGCTTTGTGGTTTTGATGAAAACCGACATTTACCACAAATCATGTTTATTGTACTCATAAACACTTCCCAATATGAACTAATCTTCCTTTTAATTAACAGTATATTGTATCTGGAAAGTCTACTGTATAATAACATGGTGGAATGCACATTTATTTTCCCCTGTATGTTCATAATCACATTTGGTAATGATTGAATTGATCTTATACTGACCAAATGCAAAATGTTCTGCACTGCACATATGCATGCATATGTGTGCTGTTGTTATGACTGTAGCTTATGGCCCTTTTGAAAAACAGGCTCAGCAACAAAGGCGTATAGCAAATAACCATTCCTTGTAAATAGATGGCATAGGCAGAGCATTGGCTGAGGGCATCCTGCTTATTTCATAGTGTCCGATGTAATTGCACCTGGAGCCAGAGAACTGTATAGCATTTTAGGCGTTCATCCATCATCTTATTTGCATCGTTTCCAGGACTTTAAAAAATGGCTTGGGACTGAAGTTGCCTCTAGGAGAGTGACTGATTATTTGTTTTTGAAAATTTCCATCTCATATTTGGCTAACAGTGAAGCACTTTTATCCCCTACCAATTACCTCCTGGAAGTAGAACTGCCAAAACAATTTCTCTTTGTTGAGATGAGGTGTCAATACATTGGACTTGTTTTGAAAGTACAGCAGTGTCTGGCAATGATGCCATGCTTACAACAAAGCAAGGACAGCAACAGGCACAAAACCTGAATTAGATAAAAGCAAGGTTCAGAATTTCCTAAGAAATCTTAAACAGTACTTGGCAGAGCTATTTCCACTGTATACAGTACTTCCTGTCTAGCTACGATAAGTTTCTCAGATCTTTGAAATAGACATTTAATGCTTTTGAGAAAAACAATGAGAAGTTCCTCATTGTTAAGTTGAGACAAACAAACCTCTGGCAGGAAAAGTTTTTCTGGACACAAATCAAATGCATTAAAAGAGCTTCGTTCAGAAGTGTTAAAAAAACACCCACTGTGCATGTTATTCAGAAGTGCAAGTCCCAGCAGACTACTTCCCAAGAAGTATTTTCTAAAATCAGTGACTTAGTACCATTCTATGCATAAAAGAGTCAGGTACACCCACAATCTCTGGCATATTTATAGAATAACGAGCCTAGAAGGTGTCACTTTTAGAATGTATCAGATGGCACAATTCTGCAACATCCTAATGAGGTTAAATAGCAACTTAGCAATTATCATCGAACACTCCTTGCTTTTTACGCAAATTAAGAATATAAAGAGCTAAAAAAGCTGCATGACATATTCTAGCCTTAGGTGGCATCAAAATTAGGAGCCAATGACAGCTTATGGCCCTCTGATTTAAGATTATGATATACAAATAACTCTAAATCAGAGTTTCGATGATGCAGTCATATAATCAAGGTTGGTCCCAAGTCAAACTAGATGGCATTATCAGTGTGAAGGAATAATAATGAAAGAGGTTGGACATAGGGAAAGATGAACAAATAACATTAGTCGCCTTGCCACGTCTTATTATTAAGAACACTAAACATTTGGGGCAATTTTTATAAGTATTAGAAAAAGCTGATTGATTTTTATAAAATTTAACCTTGATCCAAATGTCAGTGGAATGTAAATGTAAGATTTGATTCAGGAGTGCTTACTGGATTGGTCAGATAAGACTCAAATTAAACTTCTGGTTGGGTTAGCAGAACTAGCACAGAATTGTATTGTTACTAGCCCAAGAGAATAAAGTTAAGGTTTATGGCTAATAAAATTTAAACGTTTTGAGAGCTGGGAAAGTGAATGAAGTCAAAAGCCTTTCACTTGCCACTTCTAAAAAGCTTTGTTAGACAGAGAATTTAATGAGATAGTGATTTTCATTGGCTGTCTACTTATATCAAAGGGCCATCAACTTTTACATGGAGATGGACTTGTAATTATTCCAGAAACATCAGCAAAATCATCAAATCTGTAAAGTGCTATGATTTGGTCTTTGTGGATCTACTTAAGTGAGATAACTTGATTCGCATTTTGTCAAATTGAAGGAACCATTTGATATTTCAATCAAGTCTATTTTTTATCACTATTATGTGATTGAGAATGCACTGTTTGAACAGACTCTCTCGGAGACTGCATAGTTATTTCTAGCACACTTGTGCCTAAACCTTATTAATATTACATGTTTTACTTTCTTGCAGTATATTCAATTAATTTCCCTAAGTAATAAGGTGGGCTTAGAAAATTATTCTGAGTGGAAGGCAGTTAGAAAAAAATGCATTCATTCAAATTCATTAACATGTTTAGTTAGTAAACATTTTTGGAGCATGTTACATTTATGTTAGCTTGCCCAGGAGCCTAGTCCTGACTGTACAACTTGCTTACCACACAGTCATGTAGGAAATCAATTATGTTTATTAACTTAGGAGGTATAATTCCTTGTAATAAAGAATGTATGGTATGGAATGTATGGAACATTTTGAGGCAATTCCACTTTCTTAACACTGCCACAGGATGATCATCTTCATCTCCAAATGCCATTTTCTCAAGTGACATGACACAATTTCACCGAATTGAGCGCCTTGGGAGCTCAAGAAAGGAAAACTTAAAAAAACAGAAACTTGCAAAGAATGAGAAATTACCTTTCACTATTAAGAGGTTGAGCAGATAATTTTAAAAACTTGGCTCATGATTTATAAGCATGTATTATTATGCTCTGGATTAAAGTTCCTTCGAATGACATCTTGTATCCTTTTGGGATGGAATTTTAACTTTTACAGTATAATTCTCTATAAACAGCCAACTTGCAGCATTATGCTACATGCGTGGGAGGGAGTGCTAAATAGGCATAGAATGAAAAATAGGAATTAAAAAATGTCTGTAGGCTGAAGATTGGAAAGCTGCAGCAAAAGCTGAGATCTGAAACATGGCATTTATGGAATGAATGCTGTTAATAGCGGTCACCACCTTGTGTTTAATGATTTGTTATTAAAAAAATCTGAATTGCTTTTTTATTCTTTGCTGTGTACACCTTTCTTATTTGACATAATGTGGGAAGACAAGGTACTTAAGTCTCCAAGTATTTAGGATTGTTCAGGTAAGTGTATAAAATACATTTATCTCAATAGATTTAATTGTTTCATGGCCAATGCCAGTCCAGAAAATAAGCTTTAAAACACTGGCAAATTAAAGGAGCTTGCATTCTAAGATTATAGAAGAACAAGATTGCACTTGATGTTTTATACTGACACACTTCTAAAAGAGGGAACTCACTACAAATGTGCCAGTGCTTCAGAATACACAAGAGCACAAACATAACATTGGTCTACAACACTTAAAAGAAAGCACATCTTTCCCCAGGATTGTGTGGCACTGAAAAAGGAAGTACTTACACACCCCAAAGCACAGCACAGCCCTAGAAGTCAGTGGAAACATTTAAACTATATTGAGGCCATTGACTTCCTTCAAGGTTCTTCATTTTTTAAAACTGAAATTGACAGGATCTAGTACAATCAACTTAACTAAATGTGATTCATATTATGTTAACGAGTTACAGTATGGGGGGAAAAAGGATAGTTATAAGTAAGTAATATAACTGCTCAATGATACCCTACTTTTATTTGGGCATTCTGAGGAAGCACCTCTTTATCCCCATTATGTGGTGCTTAAAGTTCTCACAAAAAAACCCCAGGCTCCTTACCTAGGAATCCGATCACTTTTCACTTCACTTCTGTGTGTCTTGGGGTTACAACAGCAACCAGATGTGCCTGGATTGCTGTCTCTAAGCAATGTGGTCATGTGACATGACACTTTATTACCACACTGCTTAGCAATGGCAATTCTGGTTCCAATTGACATCATAATGAGAGCAGCCTATATTTACTTAGAAATTGGTTACTTTTGCTTAGATGGTGAAGTGTATGCCTACTTCTTAAAACACAACTGTTTCTTGATTTCTCAGGTGCTATTTTGATCACAGATCACAGTGAATGGTATTATAATTTCTGTGGAAACACAATTTTTTTTATAAACAATATCCACATATATTTTGAATCACAGAATGCATGCAGAATCAGTAGTCAAATAAATCTTCATTTCTCAGGCACATGCCCCTCATTTGGATTTCCTTCAATAATTCCTATCATCTGTTACTGAAAGTTCCTGAAAACAGCGATTTGATTAAAAAGGTTTGTGTACAGGAATCTACGCAATCTTTTTGGCAGAGCAGTACATATTTCATGAAATTTAGGATCCATCCTTCCCCCCCAACCTCAGATCTGCTTTGCTGGGAACAATGAGAGGAAGCAAGAGAATTCCTGATCTACATATTCCCCCCAATTGGGATGTTTTTCCCCCCCATCGCCTAATCAAATGAGTTGTGGTTTTTCTCCTTCAAAGAGTAGCTGCTGTTTTGATTACTCTACCGGAAGGAAAAAGCACTCCGCATATGCCTTCAGCTAAAGCGCAGTTTCTGAAATGAAGTAGTTAAGATTTACTTACGGCCAAGGACCAAAATATTGCAAATGGTATAGTAGAGTCCAAAATAGGTAAAAACCTAGAGGGAGTACTGGAAATTGAAAGAAATTGGAGTTAAAACGATCTTTAATTGAATTTACTAAGTTAATTTTTTGAATTTAGTCAAACCCAAGGATGGAAATAGTATCAACAAATCGCTCTCTGCAGATGAACAGGCATTGATAGCAAGTGCAGCTAAGAAACTGCAACAACATCGTATAGCCATGAACCAAGAATGCAAGATAAATAATATGAGAATCAGCAAAGAGAAAACAGAAGTTATAGCAAAACCATACAGTAAACATAGCAATAGAAGCATAAAACAAACATCAAGCTTCAAATATCTAGGAACAACATTCACTGAAGATGGTAAAATGGACAAAGAGATTAACATATAATGCAATAAAACAAAGCAAGTATTGGGACACCCAGTGCCACTCCTACAAAATAAGGCAGCACAAAGAAGCATCTCATTCAACCCTGCCCTATGTTACCAGTGCCAAACATGAACACTTACAGTAAAACATAAATGAAAGTTAGCCACCACTGAAATGAAAAGCTGCTGGAGTGACCAGAAGAAATAACATCAGAAATGAGACCATTAGAGAAACAATTGGCATAGAACCAATCCGAAACTGCATATAAAATGTTTGCTCATTTGGAGAGAATGTCGTGGGATTCCATATGGTGCAAGGTATATTCAAAAAGAAGAGAAAGTCAAAGAACATGAGGTAGACCCAGAAGAAGATGGAGAGACAACATCAAAGACACACTACAACAACATCAATTAACAATGGTTAAGGCTGCTAGAAGAGCAACAGCCAGAACTTTGTATCTCCCTCAGCACCTAAAGCAGTAGAGGAGGAGGAGGAGCAGGTGGGGGGAGAGGGAGGAGGAGGGGAGAAGGAGGAGAAGGAGAAGGAGAAGGAGAAGAAGCAGCTCTAAGCATGCAAAATGAAATTAAGATTCCATGTATATTAAAATAATCAGAAGAAAAATAAAAATATGAATTGTTGTTTTTTTAAAAAAACAACTTATCTGGAATATACTCCTTATTTTTATAATCCATGAAAAGAAAGGAGAGAGTTTAGGACAAAGGTAGGAAATAATGGTTTCTACCAAAATAAATATTTGTGGAGGAGAAAGACGGGGAAAATGTAAATAAAAATAGAGGCATTATATTTATGTTAGCATATGAATGTAAGACTCAGCCTGCCTATATAAGAGCAATTTTAAGATTCCTGTAGTTCTTTTATTTTGGAAGCTGTTCTCTTTCTTCCTAAAAATTGTAGGAATAGTAAGCTCTGTCTTTGGCATTATGTATGTATTGTGTTAAATCGATTTTATTAAAAGCGGTTGCAGGGCCTAGAGCAGCTAGCTCTAGAGATAATTGAATGCAGCTCAATCAATGCAGCCACCTAACCTTCTCAACCTTATTGGCAAGGCAAGGTAGGTTGATACCGACCTGAAGTTGTTGATTGGGAAGAGATCTAAGGATGACGTTGTCGACATAAAACATATCATTGCTTCCTTTAAGGCAGAGGGCATCTCACCAAGCGAAGGAGCCTTTCATAATCGGACAAAATAGCCCTCTCCATAAGTTCATCTTAGTTGGGATACTTTTTGCCCTGAAGAAGCTGATTTAGTTTTGGAAGCGCTGTTTGATTCTACATTGCCTCTGAACGATCAGATTGGTGTGGTGATTTTAAGTCCTTTCTATCGCCTGTGAATACTCTATGAACCACATCTTTTTTTAAAGATAGATCTGATGGGTATCATTATCCATAGATTGATCACTTCCCCTTAGACTTCTGTCTAAAACCCCACTGTTAATTAATCCCCCCCCCTCCAAAACGAGCCATGAGAGAGCTGCATCTAAAATCAGCAAGGCCCTTTTCTTTTTGATGTGTCTGAGCTAACTTGCACGGAGGGAAAACCATTCCATTTGATATCAGTAGCCTCTGGCTTCTGCCAAGAACAGAATGAATGAAGAATGACAGCAACACAACAAAATTGTAAGGGTTTTGAGACTAGGAGCTGAAATCACACACCAGTTGCACGGCAAGTTTGCTTTTAGAAAAAGTTCCTTACCTCCTCCTCCAGGCTCTGTATCGCCTTGACATTTTACAAACCTCCAGTGGCTTATTTCCTAAAAAATAATTATACTTACAGAGATTTGCCAACATACCTGTAGGATTTCCTAGGAGGAGTATTATCAAAACAAATTGTTGTTGAATTGAGGTTCCTTCAGTCTAGAGACATTGGCTTGTGGGGTTAATTGTATTTTAATAGTTGCCATGATAGAAAGATAGATAGATAGATAGATAGATAGATAGATAGATAGATAGATAGATAGATAGATAGATAGATAGAT
>JANHFL010002632.1:65872-82026 GCA_032468155.1 Oxyrhabdium leporinum | reverse complement strand
TAGATAGATAGATAGATAGATAGATAGATAGATAGATAGATAGATAGATAGATAGATAGATAGATAGAATATAAAGTCTAATACAAACTAAAAGAAGGAAGAATAGAAAAAGAGTAAAAGATGTAAAGGAGAAGAAAGCAAAATATAGAAAATAGAAACAAAAAAGGAAGAAAAATAATACAGTAAAGACGAAGAAAAGAGATATATAAAAATGATTTCCAACCTAATAATATAAAAAAGATTCTTAGCCTTTGTTGAACCAGTGTCATATGTGCCACCCATGTTTACAGTTAAAACACTTCCAGTTACTTCTTGGCACAATTTGGCACAAGTATTCCAAAAGACCAAGTAAATCTAGTTTTACCCGAAGTGTGTATATGTTATTACAGGTTAGCTACAATCTCTATTCAAGAGACTGTCTTCAAACCAACATATTGCTGGCCATATTCCATCAACTAGGATGTGTAATACCAGGGATGCAATTGTTATTCCAGTTCTTCATCCTGTTTTCATCTCTGCCCTTTTTTCTGTAACCCCTGCTGTTTTAAAGCTCTAAAGCAGCATGTGCATATCAACACACAAGTATTTCTTTACATTTTTGGGCAGTGGATGCTTCCAGCTATGTACTTTTCATGCAATAATGTTCTAAAAGGAATACTTTTATAGTTCAAAGGCAGCACGATTTAGTACTATTCCATTGTAGCTTATTATTAATTATTTTGGTTAATAAAATACATGTAAGGTGGGATGCTGTTGAAAGGTTGATTGGAAAAGACCTTGATTGATCCATAAAAAATATATTTTAGTTTGTTGCACAAGAAGCATAACAACCTATTGATTTTGCTTCACTTCCAAATGCCAAATGTTTCAATAGATAAAATGAGATTTGGTTTTCTATTAATGAGCATAGTTGGTCTTGTAAATATGCATGCATGTATAGAGAATGACAGAAGGATCATGTTATGGACATCTGTTGTTCTCCCTCTTAACCCTTTCATTAAAATGTTCATGGCTGCAGTTACAAATCAGTTTCAAGTAGTTCTGTAAGAGTATCTGTTAGCCAAGTGTCTGATTACTGTAAATACCACAATGTTTCCTCTAAAAGATTTCAGCGCAGGCATTTATAGGATGACAAGTGGAAATCTCTGTTTCTTTCGAAATAGAATCAGATTCCTGCCTCTTGTGTTGCTAGAAGAAAGCGGAGAAGGATGAGGCATAAATTAAATCTGGAAAATAATAGCTTGTGATGTTATTTTAAACTCTCATTGCTCTGGCTCAGGGTTGACTGCAAAATAAATAAATAAATAAATAAATAACCAATGCAAAACTTGGTCTCGTGTGATCAGCTGTATTTATGATCAGCCATCTTGCAAGTTTTTAATCTCTAGAAGTATCACTGTGATACGGTACCTTGCAGCTGTGATGACTTTTGGGATACCTCTTGGCTGCACATCCTTTTTTAAAAAAACAGAATAAGAGGAGGACAATTTAATTTATTTATTTATTTAAAATAAAAATAAAAATGATGCTGTTAATACAGCCCTGTTGTACAGGAGTTCTGTTGTTAGCCTCTTCTATTCCCTACACATAGCAACCTGACCACTGCAGGTCTGTTGTAAATCTCATAATTTTAATTCTCAGGCAGTGAAATACCCTGACATCTACATTTGTTTGAGGATTAGCCAGAGCATGATTATTAGTGGTGCGGGATGAGGAGAGAGGCTGGGAAGTACAGGCATATTGGTGCAGTGAAAAGCTGTAGATCATGATCACTTATTTATTTTTTTTACATTGCTAAACTAGAAATGATACTTTAAAAAAATGAAAATACAGATTAACATATATGCTTCACATCCTGAAATTCACCCAACAGTTTCTATGGAAACTAGAATCTTTATATAGTTCTGAGGTTTTACTAACAAGCTGAAATAGTGTCAACTGTGGTGAACATTCATTTTTAAATGTGTGGTGCATTTGTATTATTTCTGCTCATGGTCATACATTTTTCAACAGGATGGGCTAATAATGTCACTACACATGGATTTCTAAGATATTCAAAAATACTGAATAATATCAAAGCTTTTGATATTAAAAAACACTTATTTTCAATAAACATTTTGAAAAGGGCAAAGTAAAAAAAAAGGGGGAGCTGTTATGGGATAGATTCATAATTTAGTTTGGGGAGCCAGATGCCAGATCCATCAATCCAAAGGACATCAAAGAGAAGACAATTGACAACTTCTTATCTACATATATGGACCAAGTGATTGGTCAGTTTAAAAAGAACCACCAAATATTCATTTTAAAATTATTCAAGAGCTTGTATTTCTAAAAAAAAAAATGGCTTGCGCTCCTCCTTCCTTGATGTGTCTTACATAAACGGAGATAGCAAAAAATAGGTACAGAATAACAAAATAAATTTAAGTAGTCTAAAAGCAACAACAAAACTTCATAATTAACAGTGGTTGTGTTAATTATGGTTTTGCTTAATCAGTGAGACATCCCTTATTTCAGGTGTATTATCCAAACTAGGTAACTGGTATCCCTTCAGATATTGTGTACTAAATCTCCCAGCAGTATGGCGACTAGCAGTGAGGGTATTAAAAGTTGTAATTCATTAATATCTCTGTCTCATAAATTGCCTATTCCAGGCCTGGGTCAATTCCTCTCATATTGTTTTTCATATTCTATGTCCCCCAACAAATAGTTCCTTTTCATTACACAGTCACTAAGCTTACCCAATTTTTAATGGACAGTAATTAAGAAAGAGACTTTGAAGGCCTGAATAGGGGTGACCAAGTTACAACTCAACCCTAGCAAGACTGGTCTGTGCCTCACCCCTGGATGTAGTGATTCTTCATTTTTCAGAGGCAGAGTTGGTGGACAGTCTTGGAAGAGCAGGTGATGACACCTGTGGCTGAGTGTCCTTAGCTCATTGTGATGGAATGTGCACCTGGAGGAGCAGCGAGGGAGAGATTTGGCAACACATACCTTTCCCAGAGAGAAGCCCAGATTAAGAGACTCCAAAGTCCTGAACTGGATGTTGGGGTGGTGGTGGTGGTGGAAGAGATTCAGGGTAGCCACACCCTAGAATCTCTCAGGATATATAGCTAATAGCTTAGAAAGTTATAGCTTTAGTTTCAAGATTCTGTCCGTTAGGTATAACCAAGTAAAGGATTGAACTTGATGGGATCTCGCTGTCTCAACTTTGGGCTTGGGCCTAACTCTCTTCTTGTGTTCCAGTTGCACCTGTTCCTGGACAAGGAAACTCTGCTCATTGTCACTCATGTCTTAGTCACTTCCCAATTAGATTACTGCAGTGGATTGTACGTGGGGCTGCCTTTGAAGAACACTTAGAATCTTCGGCTGGTTCAGAATGTAGCAGGGCACATAATTTTGGGCACTCCAGAGTTTGCTTCTGTGATACTCTGCTCATGAGCTTCATTGGCATTCAGTATGCTTCTGGGTACCATTCATCTTTATAATTATTATGTTTATAACTCTGCAAGGTATTGGGCCAGATTAATTGTGAGATGGACTGTTGCCAAGGATTTCTGCCTATCCCATCTGGTTAGACAACGTACAGTACATGCTCCAGATTCCCTCCATTCAACAGTATTATCTTGCTGGACTGATGCCTTTTCTGCCACTGAGCTTACCCTGCATAACTACCTTTTCCACAGATTTGGAACATTCTGGCCCTCTTAGTCTTCGGCAAAGTTGATGGGAATCCCACTATGCGGACCAGGCCAAGAAATCAACTTCACAAGAAAGCTAAAACTACTTTTATTAATCTTAGCTGTAGTAACAGAACCTTGCAAACTTAATTTTGCTTTACTATATTCGCTCCACCTCAATACCCATGTGAATTAGGAAGGTGTCTGCTGAGTGACGTATGTGTATCTTATTTAGGACATGTGCCATTTTCTTCTCTTGTTGCTTGGGTAATTCTAATTTTGGTAACAGATCTCACCATCTCTATCAAGGTCATATTTCTTGTTCTCTGTAGTTGCCTTTCCCCCCCAGGCATTAAGACCTAATGCTGTACAAAAATTCCCTAGCATTAAGAAAACCTAATGCTAGGGAAGCCCAATAGAGAGGCTTTGCAAGTTTATTGTATAGTGAATCATTATTTTTCCTTGTTTGGATGATTTTAACTTTTGTTATTTTAACTATGGTTTTTACAGATTGGTTGTTTGCTGTGTAGACTTAAGTATTCAAGACAGTATTCACTGTCATAATATATTTTCCAAACAAATAAGTGCCCCTGTTACCCCACCCGTACCCTTTGTCACTGTACAAATCTTGAGGCTTTAATGAGTCTGTTTATAACAGCCTCTTGGGTGATTATGAGCACATCACTAGAGATATTTTTGTTCGAACAAACAGGTATAAAATATTAACAAGGTAAGCAACCATATACCATCATCTTTCTCAAAAATACCTTCTTGAATTCTTTATTCCGAACCCTTGACTGATCCTGTAGTCCATATTATCTATTAAATCTTGGAGCCAGACTAGATGGAACCAGACAAGCTTCAAGGTATGTTTTCTTTCAAGTAACAACAACAAGCAGAGACTGTAACTTTGTCAAGTCTTGCTCAGTCAATCAATTTATTAAAACCCTATTGCCAAATACAATACAATAAAATATTTGATAGCAAAATTATTACATACACACATACACACACACACACGCACACGCACACATACACATCAGAAAAACAATAAATATAATAGGATCTAAAAAAAATAAGAGTAGATTTAATAACGAGGGAGCAATAAAGAAATGGAGGGGTTACCTGAGCTTGGAAAACCTTGCAAACTGCAGGGATATAATGGGATCCTTTTGAGCGGTGAAATCTTACAGTAGCTATAGAGGTACTCTGTGTGACATTTTCCCAGTTAAAAAAAAAGGAAAAAAAAGAGATCATTCCAGGACAGAAAAACACGAAACTACATTCTGAGATATTTGTAAGTGTGCACCTACTCGGTGCGCTCCTTTCATTTATTTGCCATTTGGGAATTTTATGATAGCATCAGACAAACGCTAAAACTTCGTGTGTTTTTTCATAGTTGTGCTTTTCTCATTCTCACCAGTGAACTAGACATAGTAACGATCATCTCTAGACAAGACGGGAGACACATAAATTAATTAAATAAATAAACTACAGTGTCGGCATACTGTAATATTGGGGTATCATACAATCAGCTAAAATTGATGATGGGCTGAAAGAGCAAGTCTTTGGATTATCGGATTTAAATATAGATTAATAAGTAATGGATCTAATATGCAACCTTATCTTACACTAGTATAATTTGGGACTGTATTAGATAAATGCGACCAGAAAATGTTTCTTAACTTTTGCCAGCTTAGGTATTCTATTATTTTGTTCATTCCTGGACAGGAAACCAAAGGCATTGATAAGGTAAGCTTCAACTGAATCTGACACATCTTTATTTAGTGAGCGTGGCTGATTCCCACCACCCTGCTTTTCCAAGGACTGGTGTCAGGAAGAGGAAGACTTGTTGACATCTGATAAAATTTTAGAATAACTACAGAGTCTAAGTGAGACAGAGATGAATTAGCTTTTACTTCACAAAAGACTTTGAAGCAATGCTAAGTATGGTCCCATCTTCAATAACATCAGGGAGATACTAGCCTGATTAAAAGACAATAAAATCCATTTTTGGTTTGGAGCACTTGGAAACCACTTAACAGCATATAAATCTCTCTGTCTGTATTGACAGTGAAGAAGTTGTTCTAGGGAGATTACAATTACTCTTCTAAAATCCCAATGTTGAGACTGTTCAGCAGCTACAGAGAGCAATCTGTTGTTTGTTTTAAGTGAACAGTGGTTTGGCTAGAACTAAAAACCACATGGAAAAATGGGGGTTTCTCCCAGAAGACAACAATATTTCCTGAGAATGTGGCACTATTTAAACTATCCATCTTTTACAGTGTTCCTTGAGCTGACATGCACACAGAATGACTTGCAGGTTGCAAATATCCCTGCCATCAATGTGACCCGGTATTGGGCTAGAACTACATAAATGTACTAATAAATAAATTTATTTAATAAATAGTTGATTTATATTTAATAAATGTATTTATTAAATTTAAATTAACAATTTTCCCCTTTCTGGTTCTTGCATTCCTGGCACGAGATGAGACTTGCAGGCAATTTCCACTTTTGTATCCAAAGAGGCTTCAGTACGGAGTCCTTCGTGCATTTTGAGCTTGGTTCTTTGCTTGCAAACATTTTGTTACCTGACTAAGGAACATCTTCAGTGCTCTAAGGGAACAGGGTTGGCTGTCTATTTGGATGTTACCTAATTGGGTAATGAGATATCTGCAAACAGACAACCAAGTTCAGAGAGCACCAAGAACTCCACACTTCAGCCCTGAGCGATACAGATTCTCTTCCGTTAGGCTTTAGTGTGTATGAAGCCACCACTATTTGCCTTGTTACAATGTAAGGATTTATTATAACAATTGGATTGTTACACAGTTTTGTCAGTTTGTTTTACTTTAATCACTTGCCCTTTATCAGAGCACATATCTGGAATGTGTGGCTTAGCTGGAGCTCCGGCATAAGCCTCAATGGATTAGCGGATCTGGCTTCGTATTTTTTAACAAAAGCCTCAAAATCTTTCTTTTTTTTTTCCCCAGTGGTTCCAGATCATATTTTATAGCTGACAGCTGCTCAGATAATGAGATAACAGTTTCGTCTCATTGGAAAAAGTTATGATTACATTTCAAAAAAGTCTAACAAGTTTAGTAAAAATCTAATAAATCTACCGAAGCCCGGTCTATTTATTTTAGCTGAAAAATAATTAAAGGGAAAGAAACGTATGCTAAAATATACTATTTTAAAATAGGATACAATTGAAAGGGCGGGAAAAGCATGTGCTGATACCTTGGCTCCACCTCATATTTGCTCTGTATATGGGAAGTGCAGTTGCTGTTTGCATTAGGGAGATAACTGTTGCTGTGCTTCTTTTTCCTTGTAAAATACTGTCATTAAAAACACCCGGCATAAATGCAGATATGAGCGATGAAGCAGCACTGGTGCATCTGTTCAGTCCCCGCTTCATTTATTTTTTTTCTTATATTTAGAAGCAAGGTTCAAATATAGATAGATGGATAGATGTAATTTCATTCAGATAGCTGAAGCAAGTGTTAGCTTTGTCTGTGATCCAAGAAAGCAAATCAGAGCATAGCTACAGAAGAGGAAGAGATTGCATCTTCTCCATTTAGCATCAGGTCCTTCCCAAATACCAATAGTGAGCTGGCATTTATGGCCAGGAACCAATTAGATGGTACAATTTTCTATTAACACACACAGAAAATGCACGACTTTGCCTATGGATGGCTAAACTCCTAAAATGTTCACATATTTATTTTTATTTGTTACACAGGAGCAGAAATTTAGCAGTGAGGATATTAGCTTTTTTTCATGACTTCTTTTTATAGAATTTTGAATATGCATAATGCAATATTTTAAACTTAGAATGGAGATGTTCATTACCTATTGAAAACATCAGCATTTTTTTTTAAAAAACAGCCTTGCTGCGGGTTCATAAAGAATATTAATCTTATATTGAGAGTTTGCTTTAGCTACTTCCATTTGTTGTCATTTCTATTTTTACCTTTTGATAAATTCAAGGTACTTCTTTTTTTTTCCTTTTGGCTACCCTCACAGAACTGGAAGCAATGAAATCAATTATATTAAAGTGAGTTTCTGCAGCCAAGAATAAATGTTGAACGCTAGCAAAAAACAGTCAATTTCCCCAATCTGATCTGAATTTCTGCTTGAATAATTACATCTTGTCAAATAAAGTATTCTGTTGAGCATATTCTACTGATAAACAGTGAGCATAAAGTATAAAATTTATAGAAATATTACTTATTGGCCAACATATATTGTTCACCTGCATAGAGCATAAGAAAAAAGTTCATTACAGCTAGTCTTCAACTTACGATCACAATTGAGCCCAAAATTTCTGTTGCTGAGTGAGACATTTGTTAAGTGAGTTTTGTCCCATTTTACAACCTTTCTTCCTACAAATGTTAATGAATTGCTGTAGTTATTAAATTAGTAACATGGATATTAAGTGAATCTGGCTTCCCCATTGCTTGTCAGAAATTCTCAAAAGGTGATCACATGACCTTGGAACATAGCAATCATCCTAAAGATGAGTCAGTTCCCAAGTATCTGAATTTTGATCACATGACCATGCGGATGCTGGTATGGTCATAAGTGTGAAAAATGGCCTTGTCACTTTTTTAAGTGCTGTTGCAACCTCGAAAGGTCACTAAATGAACTGTTTTAAGTCGAGGACTACCTGAATTTTTCAGCTTTTCATGGATATCTTATACACTAAATGTTTCTTGCATGCATTTGAAAAAAATGTGGTCTTGGCCACTTTATCAGAAGTAAAGAAGCTAGTTAATTTGTTAGCTGGATATACTAATGGACTATTTTGAAGGACTGGTTCATCTAAATCTACCTGTATAACGGGAGTTTACCTTTTGTCCTCCGCATTCCCAAATCTGTTGTGCTCCTTGTTTATATTTGAGGGCATATAGGAATGGGGAAAGGTAGTACGAAGATATTGATTCTCTCAGCCAATTCTATTAGTGTTAAAAACATCCTTTGATCTACTCAAGATAGGTATTTAACTGCACACACCCAAAAAGGCTGTCTTCACCCATCATGCTAAGCTACCTATCATGCTAAGAACAAAGATAGGTTTGCAGTCCTTCAACAACTGTTTTATGGCCCATTGAGAGGGCAGGGCAAAACATTTTCAGCATTTCTCCCCACAATTTTTGGACTGTTGGGAGAAGGTAAGAGCCAAAATGGACCCTACATGTTGAATGAATGAAGCATCCATTTCACTCCTAAATAACACTGTTATAAGTGAGCCCTGACTATACAGATTTTGAGAGTGCCATAAAATGTGGCTCTTGAGCTAATGGTAGTATCCTGTTTATAGTAGCCCAGAATATATTTTCTTTGGTTATGGCTTGGCGTGTTGGAGGAACACAGTTGTTGTTCATAAATACCCTAGTCAATGGCTTAGTGTTTCATATAAATCAAAGCAATTCTTTGTTCAACACATTCTGATTAAACAAACTAATAGTATAATGTATGTGAACCAATTAAATATTAAAGGCTATTGCAGAAGAAAATTGCTTAATTTCATATGTGTTACCAGTTTGGTATAGTGCTTAAGACACCAGGCTAGAAACCAGGAGCTTAGGAGTTCTAGTCCTACCTTATGCATGAAGCCAACTGAGAGACCTTGGGCGACCCTCTCTCAGCCCTAGAAAGGGGGCAAGGGCAAACCACTTGTGAAATATTGCCAAGAAAACTTGCAAGGATTTGTCTAGGCATTGCTAGAACTCAACAGTGATTGGAAGGCACACCATCAAATACATGAGGCATTATTTTAGTTTTTCAGTTCATTTGCTGCAGTGAAATGCCTTTTAATGTAAAGACATATTTTGTGACAATACTGAATACTGATGCATCCTTTAATAAATGCTCAATCTGTTCCGAACTTCATTTATTCATGTTCAGAAAAGTAAATGAAAGACTTCTTAAATGTATTTTAGAGGCTGGCATTGGTCTTGATGAATAGGATCTCTGTGAATATATGCATTTTAATATTGGCTGTACTCCAGCTCAGAGAATGTCTATCTTGGGAAAAATAGGTTTCTAATTACTTTCTGGTGAACAATGAATTAAATATACTGCAGCACTAGATAACTGACTAGGTGTTAACTAAATAATTTAATATAATTAAACCCATAATTTGTTAGAAAGCCAAAAGCCCAATTATAGAATATATAAGATAGTGTCAAAAATACAGCTGCATGTATATTTACAAATTAAACCAGATATTTTCTTTCTGGCTTGAATGGACGAAGGACTTGGAAAAAAAAATTGGAACTTGAACTTACTATATGTGCTATACATATAGCACGAAGAATAATTCATTAGTAAAGATGAAAAACTATATTAATTCCCACAATGGAAGAATGGTTGGAGAAACAGATGGAACTAGCAAATTAAGTGCTTTAATGAAAGAAGAGAATACATCTAATTTTGTTTCAATCTGGAAACTGTTCTGGATTTTGTGCTTGAGACAAAAAAAAAATGAAACGTTGATTTTGATATTGACTGATTAGACAAGGTTTTTATTATAGATATGACTAGTATATACTGAATATGTAAAATAAAAAGTTGAGGCTATAACATTATTGCATTCATTCTACTGCACTGAAATAAGTCGGAAGTTAATGCTTATTTTATTTTTTCCTCTTTATCGTACAATTCTCTCTTTCCCCTCTTTCCCCTTTTCCCACCATTTTCAATTTCACTGGTATTTTATACCCTAATATCAATTAGATTATATTATAAAAAGTATAGCTGCAAAAAAGCAGGTTAAACAAGGAACGACAGCAGTACAGTTATATTGAAAGTTATAAGTTCCGGTGACAAGGATATTGAGGGAATGTATCTTCGTATTACACCTGGTTAGTTGTCCGCCCCTCCTACCCCCCAACTCCAAATCATCAGCTCAGCTTAAAAGCTCTTGAGGTATCCATAAGGCACTTTAAACATTGAAAGTGCATTGCTATTTTACCAGTATTTTATCACTCAGCTGTGGTGCACTTTTTGAAGGGAGGATGGTCAACATTCCATTATTATGGCATTAATTAATGAAATTCAGATGGACAGATAGCTCAAATCATATTGAATCACACTGTTACCTAGCTTGCTTGTTAAAAAAAACAACTTATAATCCTCTCTAGAATATAAAAGATGGATATCAATTAAGGGAAGCATAGCAATTGCTCTCACAGCTGGGCTGCCTTATAGCCACCAACTTTTAATGTGAATTTTCATGCAATATATCAGATCAAATACATATTATGTCATTAAAAATTGAATGACTGCTAGGGAAGAGGTAACCAAAAAAAATTGGGAGCAAAAGAAGATGTAATTCATTTTGCAATCTTGTTAGAATATGTTAATTGTGCATAGCCACATGAATGAATGAACCTATGTATTAAAATATACTGCCAGTTTGTTGTCTCTAACATACAGTATAATGCCAATCCTTTTACAATGTCATGGTTGTATGTAGTTTTATGACAAGAACAGATAGATGTGTATGAAAAATAGAGTCTGGAATACACACTCAAAGTAGATCCCAAATATGGAAAGGTTTGCTCAGATCGATTGCAATTTATGTAGAATGTGACCTCAAAGAACACATCACATGATAATTGGGATTTTGGTCTCACAACAGAAGATGAGCCAAAAACCCAACAGATTTTCCACAGAAATTGAATGAGACAATGGCTCTCTGATGAAAAAATATCAAGTGGCTTTAGAGAAATGTCAAAAGATCAATTGAAATTGGATGGAACTGTCAAGTCTTCTTTAGAAAATATAAGCCAGTGAGTGTCTCTTTTGATTATGGCATGAATCAAATTATTAAGTAAATGACCATGTATGGGAATTATAGTTCTTTGAATCCATCAAACACAGTAAAGCCCATGTGTGATGGGCATTTTTCCTGGGTTTTTCTGGAACTGAAACCTAAGACTGACCATTTAGATTCTGAGTTGGGTTGGCACATATGTGAACTAATGGTGATTTTTAAGTTTAGAAGTAAATAATGTAAGTTGTAAATGTGCATCTGTGCATTTGAATCCTGTATATTAAAAAACAAACAAACAAACAAAAATTGTCATTGGATATGCTTGTTAGCCCTGCGTGTGACAATCTGTGTCAAAATTTTCTAATAGAATAAGAACTCTAGATTGGCCTTCCTTGGAAAGACACTTGTTTTAACTAATGTATATCCCAAAATAAAAATGACCATGAGTCAATAAAGAAAAATGATTAGGTAATGGTGATGATCAGCTGTTTTAATATTAAGAATAATGCTGCTTATTTCAATTGAATGCTTTTATCATACTGTGTTTCCCTGAAAATAAGACCTAACTAACTAAATAACCCTTAGCACAATTTTTTCAGGATGCTCATAATATAAGCCCTACCCCAAAAATAAGCCCCGGTTAAGATTGTCATCCAGATGGATGCATTTGGTGCCACATTTCTCCGAAAATAAAACCTAACCAGAAAATGAAACCCAATGCATCTTTTGGAGGAAAAATTAATATAAGACCCGGTCTTATTTTCGGGGAAACACAGTAGCACAAAAAAATCTCTTCTTCCTAATCACCATATTATAAAGCACTCAGTGTTGAAATTAAATCACTGCTGCAGACATGTTGAGATGAATTACAATACAATATAATGATGTCCTGTCTACACGCATACAGATTCATATTATGTTCACAAAATTACTAAGTAATTTTGAATGTATACAAATTAAGTGAATATACAAGAAAATGAATGAAATTGCTCTATCCATAGTTCATGTTGACCAGTTTTATCTACATTTACTGCCAATTATTTGGAGCTATTGTTCAGAGCTCTTTTTCATCCCTGTTTCCCAAAAATCTGGAATCACCTGCAGGTAGTAAAAGATCTTTTATTTTGTGTTGATCTATGTTTCAGTATTTCTCTGATATGAGAATAGAATAGAATAGAATAGAATAGAATAGAATAGAATAGAATAGAATTTTATTGTCATTTTCTTAGCTTTACAAGTTAAGGAGCCTCATGTTCATCAGGAGCCCTTGTTTTTATTCTACTGATTTGGGAATTTCAGCTGTAAGGACAACAGAGACTTTTGAGGTTCATACAATGCTATCGTACTTTCTTTGGGTCTGCTGTTATATCAATATAATTTTGTACAATGCTGCTTCTCTTTCCACTATTGTTGTTTCACTAGCCTACCTTACAGGATAAATGTTTAGCAGACCACAGTGGCTGGGTTCATATAGCATGCAAAGTCAAAATCAAACCAGACATATACATTTTTAAAAAAGCATAAATTTTGACTAAAGCAATAAATTTAATGATTACTACCACTAATGTACAGTGCTACTACTTAGCGCAGAAGAATAGAGGGAATCTAGTCCTCTAGATCAGTGGTTCTCAACCTGTGGTCCTCCCAACCTTGGTGTGTGTGTGCAGGGGTGGGCTGAAACCAGTTTGTCCCGGTTCAAGTGAACTGGTAGCTAACCGGTAGCTAATTTTATAACCGGTAAATCCCATACTTGGATGGTCCTGCTCACCCTGCCCTGCCCCTCCCAGGTGTCCCTATGTGGCCCAATTTGGATCCCAGGTAAATACAGGGCCCATACAGAGGCTCAGGGAGGGCAAAAAAACGGGTCTCCCTGAGGCTCCGGAAGGCTGGAAACGGGCCAGTTTCCGGCCTCCAGAGAGCCTCCGGAGCCCAGGGAGGCCCTTTTTCACCCTCCCGAAGGCTCGAAGAAAGCCTCCAGAGCCCAGGGAGGGTGAAATTCCCCCCCCACACTGTGGAGGCTGACTAGGCCATACCCACCATGCTCACTCCCACCCAACAACCAGGCAGAGAACTGGTTGCTAAAATTTTTGAAGCACACCCTGCAATTATAATTTAAATATTGAGTTAAGTCTTGCTGATCCATGGCCCTGGTCTGTGCCCTCCAAAAGATGTTTAAAAGGTATCCATGATGAAGAAAAGTTTGCAAACCATGTTTTAAATGGTTTTGACTATTGTATCCATCATTCAACTATATTTGATAAGTCTGAGAGTTGAGATTTAAAAGTCGCCAAACAAGGAGAAACCGCAAAAGATTCTGACTTCTACAGTACTATACAGAAGCATTTGGAACATATTTCTATATCATTGTTGGCTCCAATAGAAGAGAATCTATGTAGCTCAAAATTGAACTATAAAGCTCTTGGCACTCTCTGGGCTTGGTTGTTTGCTTGCAGACATTTCATTATTCAACTAGGAAACATCATCATTTATTTGCACTGATGATGTTACCTAGTTTGGTAATGAAATGTGTGCAAGCAAAGAGCCAAGCTCAGAGAGCACCAAGGACTCTGCAGTGATGACTGCTAAGCCCTTTGTAAAGTGACTTTCAGACAAGACAACTAAGCAATTTATCTTGTCAGTTTTAAGCAGCAATACATTCTGTAAAATCAGAGACCATCCACCGTACAACTGCAAGAGAGTTTAAAGCTAGAAATGAACCATCAGGTGCAAACCACTATTGTTGTTTTTTTTTTACAATAGCTCTAGGAGCTATTGAACACACAGGAAAAATGTTTTCACTTGATATCATTAAGTCTTGAATACCTAGTTAGAAATCAGCAAGGAGAGCTTTGAGTTAACTTTGAGTTGGGTAGACATTAAAGCAGTCAAATAAGCAAGTAAGGAAGCAATATGTTACAAGCAATTCTAACTGTGATGCCAATATTTAATTATTGAATTCTTTTCCTTCCAACAGTTCTGAGCAGTGTATACCATACACAAAGATTAAAAACAGCATTTTAAAAGTTTTTACCCACAACCTTGCATTGTTTAACCAATCCTTTAACAACAAAGATGCACCTAAAGTTGTTGTCATACAAAGGCAAAAATAATAAATGTTGGGGTGAGGGTGGATGTGACATCATTATTTTAATTTATTTGTTCACATCAATTTTATTACAGCCTTTAGCCACCAACGTTGATTAATTTAATTTGTTTTAAAATTTTGTTTTTCGGTTTGTCTCAGCTATTGGCTAGTTGTGATTTTAATCTTCTATTCCTTTTCTTGTAGGTAGAAGCCTAAGTTTTGTCCAATAATTGGAGCTTTCTGCTGATTTTGAAAAGCTTTAGTGGAGTTAAATGGGCATCCACTGACACATTGCATTTTAGCAGCACGTGCTTAGGAATTTGCCTACTGTTTGGCCTCAAGCTTTTTTTTACACTCAAGCCATTAATGAACAAAAAGTTGGGGGGGGGGGAGAAAGAAAATTCTCAGGGACAGGTTTTCTTACAGAAATTGAAATGCGGCAAGGATTTTCTCCCCCACCCCACCCCCAAGTAAAAGGGAATTCTGACAAGAGAGCAAGAGTAGTGGTTGCTATAATAGAAAACATAGATGGTGTTTGGGATGATGGAGGTGGTGATGATGATGATTCTCCATTTTAAGACCTTCCTCATTAGGCCTATCTTCCCTGTTATGTTTCCAGACATATTCTTAATATCCACAGAGGGTAGCATCTTTTTTAGCCTCTCCCTTGCTTGTCCCTCAATATTGGCTGCACTGATGGATTGGAAGAGAGGTGAAGAGGGCAGGAGTCAGAAGACACAAGTGAAACGGTGTCTCTTCCTAAAGGTTAATAAATAAACTTTTTTTTTTTGTCTATCTGAGATGCTAGTAAAGGATACTTTTATAAAAAAAAATATTGAGTCCAATATCTATTAAAGTCAGATGAGCATGAAGTGTGAGCTAAATATCAGTACATAAAACTAAGACAATGTTCTTGACTTAAAGATGACGACAATGGTTAAATAATAATACAGTTGCTTAAATGTATTTTTCCTTTTAGAATTTTGTCTCAGATCATCTGATAAATAACAAAGGATGTGTTGGGCTTTTTTTTTCCTGCGAGTGCTGTGGGATACTAATATTGCATACCAGGTGCAGGATGTGAGAATCTGCATATTCTAAACATCTGCCTGTCTTGATTTCCAGAAGCATCCCTATCCTGGAAGCAATGCAAAAACTCAGTTTCATGCAGAAACTGTTTGGTTCTAGGAAATTATTTTTCAAATATCTGCTTACGACACTAAAAGCTTGGAAATCCTTAAGGTGTTCCCGTTGACTTTTGTGCTGAGAAGAGAGAGACACGAGGTATTTCTTTTCCCCCCAGAGGCTTTGGGATATGAGACCACTAGATTCAAGAATCCTTCTATGATATTTGATGTTCAGGAACCAAAAAATATTACTTGTGTAATCAGGACTGTCTCTTCTGTGTGCATTTCAGCATGTGAAATGCACACAACCTTTATTATTTTAAAGATAATTTTGAATTTCAGGGAAAAAAATTCACAGCCTCAAAGCTCCTAGAGCTACTTACAACTATATTTTGATCAAGTCTAAAATCTGGTGTGCTTCAGTGGTGGGCTGCCACGGGTTTGCCCAGGTTTGGGCAAATCCATAGCTAACCTTATAG
>JANHFL010002632.1:54133-65772 GCA_032468155.1 Oxyrhabdium leporinum | reverse complement strand
CACCCCTCCCAGGAGTCCCCACGTTGCCCATGTTAGATGCAGGTAAGTGCAGGGCATGTTCAGAGGCTTGGGGAGGGCGAAAAATGGACCTTCTGGAAGTCCAGAACTGGGCCCGTTTCCAGCCTCCAGAGGCCTCTGGAGCCTAGGGGAGGCCGTTTTCGCCCTCCTGGAGACTCGAAGAAAGCCTCTGGAGCCCAGGGAGGGTGAAAACGCCCACCCCCTGCCATGGTGCAGGAGGCCGTCTAGGCCATGCCTACCATGGCCGCACCCTCCCCGCAACCGGGGAGCTAAAAGTTTTACTAAAATTTTTGAAGCCCACCCCTGGTGTGCCTCATTCATCATAGTGGCCTCCCTACACTATTTTCTTGGGCTATTAGCTTTACAGTGAAGCTGCATTCATGCTGAGTGTTACTGGGGGGGCAGGGTTTCTGGTGAAGATTGTGAATAACCTTTGAAAACTAAGAAAACCTTAGATTATTAAACTGTGCAAAGGGAACATTGAAGTCCTATAGGTTTTGAGCTGCTGTTCTTTCTCAGCGGGAGAAATCCAGGTGGGATTTTTTTAAAAAAAATAAATAAATCCAGAATGATGTAATGAACAAAGAAAATACTTCAAGTAAATCTGTAGAGATGTCCTACCAATCTCCATGGACAATGTCTTCCAAGGCAGATAATATTGCTATAAGTAAGGGACTGTGGCTGAGCAATAGAGCTTTACATACAGAGTACACACAAAATTAAGTCTTGGTATTTCCCAATAGCTGCCTAAAATCCTGGAGATCTACTGCTAGTTAATGTTGGCAGTAGTGGATTAAATAGACCAATGTTCACACTTACTGGCTGGATTTATATGATACAGTAAACCTTAAGTCTGGCTTGAAGCAAACCATTGTGTTCACATATTATACCCTGTTCAAATAAATAAATTCTATTATGGTGTTTGTGATGATCTCATTCCCCAAACCTGCCAAGACAACAATTGGGTTCTCAAGCATGGCCAACCTCAAATTGCCTCACTTAGTTCAGCTCTTCATTATGGCTGCTGGCCAGAATTTAACAAATTAACAATACATAAAATAGGACAATTTAAGGTAGATCACCAATACAATAAAAGTATGTCTGGTTTTACAACAAAATAGCAAAATTTGGCGTGTTTATAGAAGGTGAATCATAAACAACAGTTGCACATAGAATAATCTAGAATGGCCTGGGCATTTTATAAAATAAGAAATTATAAAGCAGATCCTTATAGGCTTTTAAAAAGTCAGTAGAACAGTCTATGGACTATGGATTGACTATGCTTTGTCCATAAAGAAACAATCATAGCTCATAAAAGATTACTTTGGAAATCCCCTCAAGAAACACCATATGGAGGACATTAAAGGGTGCTAAGCTTAGTTTTCTCCAAAGTTTAGAGACAGTTGTGTAGTGTTAATATCACACTGGCTTAAAGGATTGAGTTCTCAGGAAAAAGAAAAAAAAACATCATTAGGGAGGCAGATTGAATCCAGTTGGGTTTCCAGATCTCAGGAACATTCAGTGAAATGAATCGTCAGTCATAATTGTTTATTAAAAAGGCTATTAGAAAAGCCATTATATTGGCTTGTCCTAGTCTATATTGATTCATAATTGTCTGCAATGAGAAAGCACAGATTTTCTGGAAATTCTTATTTATATTTGTCTTTACAAGTAATGCATTCTATGAAATTTCATACTGAATTCAATATTTACTTTTCCTATTAATCGTTTTTTGGAAGCAATATACATATCCTGAACTTTTTTCTTCCATGGTGATAATTCAACTTGTGGTTTACTGAGAGCATGGCATGTGCTTTCTCCATATATCGTTGGGTTACTTTTCTTTTAAAGAAGTTTGATTTTCTTTATCTCTGACAAATTTGACTTGTCTTCCAGAGGGGGGAGGAAGGGCAGAAACCATTAGTGGCATAACTTTATGCTATGATACTAGCAGGTTGCATTATAGATAATTTTTCCCCTTTCTTATCTGTTCTTCACCAGAGAGGTAATGTAGCTTACATATAGCTTTAAATTTAAATTTAAATTTAAATTAAACTCATACTCAATGGGTACAGAATAACTTTCATTTTTCTATCATCTACTATTTTCTCTGTCTACTGTTTCTTGCAAAAAGTCCAAAAGGGGTTTCCAATCAGCATTAAACTTAATTAAATCAGCGTTATTTACTGATTTCTTTCAAATAAACAAGAATCCAGTTTGTTCCTTAGCCTCTTGAGACTGTAATGGTTTTATGTTTAATAGAAAATAATATGCAAGTTTTCCTATAAAACTATGTAGCATCTGTCTTAGGGTGCTTAAAATAACTCGTCACCATTCATTTCCTTCCTTTATGTTGAACAATGGACTTCTGTATTACAGTCTTTGAGTTAATTAAAAAAGCAAAAGAAGGCAAGTAATGCCATATTAAAAGGCGCTACTGTCAGAGCTGAGGGCTATATCATGGTAGTGGTGTAGGAGAAGCTGTCTGTTTTCATCTGCTAAATGCTGCAGTGAAGTTTAAAATCGACTATACATCTGAACCGAAAACCCTGTCTGGATGAAGTTTCTCATTGTACTAACATAAACAGTACTCTCTTATTTTTTTGATCCGATCACCCATCAGTATTGAAAAATGACCTTTTGAATCAAAACACTTTCAACTTTGGGGATTTTAAAAATTGAATTAGCACAGTTTTGTAATATTGGGGGGTGGGGGGGTGGCACTGAAATGTCTATCTTGGGTATAAAACCCAAACCATAGCAGTAGCAATTTTGTGAAATGATGAAATCATATCTGTATGCAATAACATGTGATAAAGACTATGAAGAAGGGTTTCACACCAAGCCCTATGTGAGAAGGATTAGTTGAAAAGCTTTAAAAAATGTTTTAACTAAGCTCTTTTTCTCTGTCACAGAAGTCAAGCAGCCAAATTCTGAGTAGAGAAATACAAGGATTCCTCCTTTAAGTGAGCACAACTGGGACCAGCAACTCAGTTATTAAGTGAAGTGGTCATTGTGTAAAACTGTGTCTATACTTAATAAACGTATGTCAGCTTTCTTTGCTTTACCGATCTGCAAAAGTTGTAAATGCAAACATTGAGCGTAAAGTTACTTTTCCATCAACATCGTAATTGTGAACGGTTGCTAAAGGATGCCTCTTCTAAGATGATACATGCCTCTTACAGCTTTCATAAGTACATGGAGTAGAAATATTTTCTAAACACCTTTAAAACAACTTGCAATAAATAGGTTTGTTTCAATAATAGATATATCGTCATTAATGACCTGGACAAGCAGCCAGTTGAATTGTTCTAGGCTCCTTGCACTATACATCAGCATTGTTTTATCATAGGTACAAGTTCTTGCAACAATGTGTATATCCAACTTGTTTAATATTTTGAAAGTTTGCTTAGAAACAAGAGAATACTTAATAGGATTATTTCTTTGTGGCTCCCAGCCCAATGAAGCATTACAGCTGTACTTTCAGGAAAAGAAAGACTATTTCCTGTGTATATTGGACTTAATTCCATTATAATTGTCACGTGAATATTTTCTGCAAAAACTTAGGCACATCAGCATCCAACTTGCACTGTGAAATAATACCGGAAAGAACACAGAAGTAAATATTTGTGAGTGGTACGGAAGCTGCAGATAAATTATGGAGATCAGCATTTTAGCTGGCCTGATGTTCAGCCACCTTATATATGTTAAGCCAGGTTTTGGCTATATGAAGAACATTGGAACGAATGCTTTTCTATGATATAGTTAGGTAAACTTTTGGTTGAATCAGATATTTAAAGGCTTTGGCAGCTGTTGAAGGGAAGTTCTGGCAGACTTCTCAATCAAGGTTGTTGAAAGCTGCTATTCCGTAATAATACACAAGTACGGTAAACACTGGATACATACACAGTTCTGAACAATTGTCTATTGTGGCCAGATTTCCTGTTTGTGGTGAGAATCAAGGAGACTGGCAAATGACTTCATTTTCCTAAATGGTCCAAAGCACAGCAGTGCCGCTTGTTGTAAGGTGGTCATTTCAAGGTCAGGGGTCATAGAACAGGAACTAGGACAGCTCCTTTTAAAATCCCTTTTAGAAAAAGAAAAGCTGAAACTGGAGCTGCATGTAAGGACCCAAACAAGATCATTTTCAAAAGAAGTGGGAACATTCTTAGTTGATAGTGTCTGAGCTGGAGAAACACACAGCTGCAGTTAGCTGTTGACCTGCACCAAAGAATAATCTAGAATTCTTTGTTGCGTGAGGAAGGTGCACACACAAATGCCCACATTATTACAACAATTAACAGAATGAATTAATGATTAAATTATGCCAGCATGAATGAGATTTGTCTCAATCTGTACCTTCCCAGTTGAAAGATGGAGTTTTATTACCGAAAGAACCCTTAAGCTTATGCCTGTTAAAGAAACACTTGTTCTTCTAAGCAGCTCTTAGAAAGGAGAGTGTAACTGACTGACAGGTAAGTTCTTCTGTGCATTTTCTGATCAAAGATCAAAAGGGAGGGGAGGAAGAAGGAGGTTAGAGAGGAACCAGGTTGCAACCGAGTGACCCAGCATTCTGATTTCTTGTCATTCCTGCCCTGTTATCCTAACTGGCTGTTTCTTGAGGCAACCGAAACAGAGTTTTCTGTAGGGAGATGCATAATCCAGCCAGCCTTGGCAGAAAGGAGGCAGCCTCTCTTTGTGTTTTGGCTACTTGTAAAGTCCCTTAAGGGGAAAAAAAAGTCAAGAAAGCAACAGGGTCACATTCTCTTTGTGCCTTCATCCCTCTGTATGTTTGCATCAGCTGTGAAAGTAGACTAGATCATAGAATCATGGGACCTTAGAGACCCTCAGGTGCAGTCCCTGGCTAATATAGGAAAAAAAAACAACCTTGACAGATGGATTTCAAGCCTGCATTGACATGCAATCTTAAATTTGAAAAAAATTAAGACCTTCCTGTGCTCTGACCTTAGGATTTCTGAGATCTCATGAGATCCTACCATATTCTTTAAGTTTCTTGATATTGTCTCTGCTGGAGTCAAATGAAGTCAATTTATACCTTTGCTCATTTCTCTTTCTGTAATATCTTGAAAGTCAAAATGGTATGGTCACTTCTTTCCGTATTTCCCACTGCTTTTATCTCTTCAATCAAATTTTCCCTATTAGTTAGGAGACTGATTTTCTTGAATCTACCTCAGACTTCTGGAAACTAAAGAGTCAACAAGATCTCTGAGAAATTAAAGGAACTCTTGGTTTCCAACAATTATTTGGGCAGTTGAAATCTCCCATTGTTAGTCTTCAGTCTTTGCATTCCACTTGTGGGCTGCATCCCACTTGATTTCAGTACTGCCTATAAATTGTATCTACTTTTATTAAGGTTTCTGTTCTTCCAGTTTGTCCCCTCCATTATATGAATGCAAATAGAGGCACAGGAAATCTTGGATCATATAACTACTCCGCCTTTTACTTGCTCATTGTTGGATATCTTCATGCATGTGTATTATTCCCTGTCCCACACCCTTAACCTGGTGGCACATTATTTTCTGAGTTTTCTTCTTCTTTCCTTACAAGATTTAACTTAAAACTCTTTAGATCACTTTCCAAACACAGTTTTCCCAGTACTCATGAAGTATAGCCCATCTTTTAATAAGAATCCCTCACTATTGAAATTCCTCCTATTTAGCACCCAGAGTGTCCCCATTGGCACTATCTGTATATAACTAGTTGTTTATTTCCAGAATTTTCCTTCTTTTTCTGGGCCATGGAATTTGGCAGGAAGGGGAAAAGAAAATACTATGGGGTCTTGGCTGTCTCTGGTTATGTCAGGGGTGTCAAACTCACATCATCACGGCGGTGTCACGGGACGTATCAGAACATTTTTCCCCTTCACTAAACTGGGCATGGGCATAGCCAGCATGTGACACATTTGGCCCAGGAGTTTGACAGCCCTGGATTATGCCATTTGTTTTCATGTGGATCAGTAGTACAGCATAATTGTCAGTGGGTTTAAAGAGTCTTGAAGCCTTTCTATCTTATCCCAGATGTTAGCCCTGGGAAGGGAATACTGTTGCCTCAAGAGACTGCTGCTACTGTCCATTTTAGTACCAAGTCTTAACAATCACTAACCATTGGTTTCTCCTCTTCAGGACAAAGGCAGAAATCCTTTCCTTGGCAAATGAGGTAGCCAGAGACAGCTGAGACCCTGAAGCAGACTAGAAATACTGGGCAGGAAAGAGAAGAATCTATAGACATTGATCTTCTGTAGAAGCTATTCTTCGTGCAGAGATTCAGAATCATAATCACTGGGGAGACTCTGTAATATATTCTGAAATTCAACATCAACAAAATCTCTTCCTAGCAGGCTCTGTCCTTTGTGTTATATTTTCTCACCTATCTCCTCCACCTGGCTATATTCTGTCTCCTGGTAGGGTTCGTAGTAGTACTATTAAGTGCTTTCTATGCTGATCGAGAAGATGCTCAACTGTTCTGATAAGCTTAGACTAGAGGATAGACAGAGCTGCTTCTGGTCCCTTCACTTTCTCTTCCCAGAGGCCAGACACTCCCTGTACTTCTAACATATGTAGCTCTTGTCATCCTCTTGTCATCTTGCAGGAAAACAAACATGACATACCCCCATGAGTATGTCTATGAGAGATTCCCTCTGTCCCCATTTTCCTCAAACGGAAGAAGAAAATGAAGATTCACAAACCAATAGTTGAGGAATATGTGTGTTAATGATTTCCTCATTCGTGAAGTGAAAGGCTGACTTTGCAACGGTTAGTATGTTGCTTTCTTCTCTCCCCTGAAGCTGCTTCTACCTGGTAATTATTCACCATTTAAAATGGAACTTGTTAAAATGCCACCTAAATATGGCAATACAATGGTGACAGTGACTCTACTCTCTGGGGAGAGGAAAAAGCACAGTTATGTGGCTGAATCAGCATAATTTCAATTATATATAAAACATTTGGTGTCACTGTCTAAAAAATTATGGATAGATGACACACAAGGGATAGCAAAGCAGATAATTATTCAACATTGTAAAAAAGTTATTTCAGATCTGGATTATGGATATATGCTCATGTTCTATTTATGAACTGACTTTCTGTTGAAGCAATGAAATGCCTGATGAATATGTATGCATGTATCATATAAATGATGGTGAATATTATTTCATCTGGTTATTTCATATATGTTTAGTATGATTTTGTTTTATTATATTACTTCCTTTTTTGTACTCTTAACCTTTCTCCTTTTTCTTTTTTCTTTGTAAAAAGAAAAAAGAGACTTGTAAGCAATGTAATGTAAATATATTTTAGTGATTATTTTGTAATAAAATATTTCAAGTAAATTAAAAATGAACTAACACATATCTCATCAAGATAGTAGACATCTATTGATTTCAATTAAATGTTCTCTTTTCCATCTTTCTCAAAGAGAGTCTTACTGTGAAGAAAGTTAGAGGGTTGGCCTATAAAAACTGTGTAAATGAGTTCAGTCCATTATTTTCTGTGCCTCCCCCAGTTACAGGTAGTCCTCGACTTACGACAGCTTATTTAATAACTATGTAAAGTTACAACAGCACTGAAAGAAGAGTCTTATGACTGTTTTTCACAGTTATCACCTTTGCAGCATCCCCATGATAATGTGATCAAAATTCAAATGCTTGGCAACTGGTTCATGTTTGTGATCATTATTTTGTCCCAAATCATGCAATTACCTTTTCTGACTTTTGATCAGCAAGTCAGTGGGAAAACCAGATTCACTTAACAACCAGGTTATCAACTGCACTGATTCACTTAACTGTGGCAAGAAAGATGGTAAATTGGGGCACAACTCACTTAACAAATGTCTCACTTAACAACAGAAATTTTGGGCTCAATTGTGGTTATCAGTTGAGAACTATCTGTAATTGGTATTGCAGTATAATCTGGAATCCCCATTTCACTGGAGAATGGTTCCAATGAATTTAAGGTAAGCAATCTGCTTTGATAAGGTATCTGTGTGTCATTAGTGAAGGGTTAGTCTTTTTCCCCCCTTACCCTCTTCCATATAATAGACAATTTAAGTAGCAGGAAGAGAAACAAATGAGGCAGTATAATCTTTGATAAGATAAACATGATATGCATATACTACATATATACATCCAGATGTTGCTCACTGTTAACTGCTGTTTGTATTTACTAAGTTTCCAAATGCACACACCTGAAAGATCTAAATGCTCTCATAAGTTGGATGAAAGTTATTTCTTAATTTAGCAGAATAAACTTGAACCAAAACAACCAGTGATCATTAAATATTATTAAGAGCAGATTATCACAGCTGCGTAAAAATATGTTCTTCTTAAAAGAGCTACCTATAAATAAGCCAAAATTAGCACTGCTGATTTGCCTGCAGAGATGTATGTGCCTCTGTCATAAGTGACAAACAGAAACTTTGAGGGGGAAAAGCAAAAGATGAACACCTGTGGAAAAACTAAGTTGTTTTCACCAAATGCTCTGGATTTGTATGTGTAGAGAATGATAATATTTTCAGATCATCTTGATTTTCAACCAAATCCCTAAAAACAGCATCAGTTATTTTTCAAGAAAACCATTTAATAAAGACTTCTCTGCAGTAAATGCATGTTTAAAAATTTAGTTACCCAGCTCAGACTGCCCACATTGTCTCAATAAACTAAAACAGGCAGGCTTTAAACTGATTATTAAACTAACATAAAAAGGAAAGAAGTAAGAACTTCACCACACAGTTGGAATTGTGTGATTCTAGTGTAGGGTTTGCTGAGTTTCTCAGTTCTTCTTTGTCTAATATACAAACTAAAGCACAAAAAAACCCCCACATCAAAAAGTATTAACTGTATATATTGAGTTATTAATGTTGTACATCACCTAGAGTTCTAGTTAGCTGAGGCAATGATTCTTCATTCTTGAAATGGAAAGCTGCTTTTTAGGCTAAACATTTATTACATAAGAGAGGGTTAAGATTATAGTGGTGTCATAATGATTGGTGTTATGACCCAGGTGGTCAAGGCAAGGCAAGCCTCTAGAGAATTCTTTATTTCTCTTAACAAATGCTCCAGCCTCCTAATGACTGGTAAGGCTCCACCCCCACCCTATCCTGAAGGCAGCCACCCTCAGTCTCTCAAACACAGTCCATACTATAAAGAGAGTAGGAGTATGCTCACAGGGCAAGATCCCCAGTCCCATCCACAAGGCAGAGACTAGTCACAAAACAAGGGAAGTCCTCAGGACAAGAAACAGGTCCCAGACAAGAAGCAGTTCCAAAGGCACCGTGAAGCAGAGGCCAAACGCACTCCACCAGAGAAGGGCTAAGTCCAAAACAAAATGCAAAGAGCAATCTTCCAAGTGAGGCAAGGCAAACAGCAACAGGCACTAGTCAAAGCCAGGGCAGTGTAAACCAAAGGAAATAACTGTTTCTGGAAAAGACTAATTTAACCACGGCTTCTCCTTTAAGTTACTCCCCTCCAGGTGTTCCTTGTCAGGAGAGGTGAGATGAGCTTGTCCTGAATAGACTTGCAGCCCTTCTCTGGGCTTGTCTACGCTCCACTTTCCTTGCCCTTGGATTGAATGGAGTAGACAGTTGTCCCTCATCAGAGAAGATCGGCTGCCTATCGGTACCACTGCCAGTCAGCACCGATCGTCCCCTGTGTCTGTGCAGGCCGGCAGCTCTCCGTCTGGTCGACCATCTCCCCCAATGCCTGAGGGACCTGTGACAGGATCATTCTCAGCCCCTGGCGTGCCTTTCCTGTCAGACAGTCCCAGTTCCAACTCCTCCTCCTCCTCCTCCGAAACAGGCTGTGATCGGACCATGACAGATGGGTCTCTGGCAGGTTCTTTTGTTATTTGCTATTTATTTGTAAATATATATTATTTGTAAGTAGCTACAGGTGTAGTATAAGGGTAGCAATTTGTGGCATTTCAGAAATTGCTGCACTATAACACTTAGCATCTCTAAAATGCATGCCCCAATGGTGAGGGATGCTGAGATTTGTAATTAGCAATAGCCAGAAGACTACATGCTGGCCTCATAAGAGATTTATGGTCTTAGCTGGAATGTGGCAATGAAGTGAAAATGTATTTTTTTAGTTGTGGCAAAAAAGTGTAGAAGCAGAATAAGATCACTAAGGGTTAATAACAATTAACCTTGATAGGTAAGTATGAAAAATATAATTTTAAAATTATATATGCTCTCTAATAGAGTTTGGCATTATCACAATGAGTCCTTCAACATCTCGAAGGACAAAGCATATAGAATACTTCTAAATAAAAATGAATACTATCTGAAGTATGTTAAACAACCAAATCCTCCTCATGGAGCATTTTTAAAAATATGACATTCTTGCCCCTGGGTAGCCACTTGTCTATTGATATTATATTCCAGTGAAGTGAATGGATGACCTTGATATAGACTAATAAAACATTGTAACAAGGTTAACATAAAATAGTTGAGTTTTAATGTTAGTTGCCTAAACAGACAACATATAGCTTTGGATGTTAGAACATAGCTTTAGATGTGCATAGAAAGTACTGTATCTGATTCTGTTTTCTTCTGTTTGATGTTTTCATAATATCCATAGACCCCGACTTACAACAGTTCATTTAGTGACTGTTCAAAGTTACAACAGAAATGAAAAAAAGTGACTTATGACCGTTTACAACCTTTGTAGCATCCCCATGATCACGTGATCAAAATTCAGATGCTTGGCAACTGACTCATACTTATGATCATTGCTGTGTCCCAAGGGTCATGTGATCACCTTTCACAACCTTCTGAGAAGCAAAATCAACAGGGAAGCCATTCACTTAACAACCATGTTGCTAACTTATCAACTGCAGTGATTCACTTAACAACTCTGGCAAGAAAGGTCGTAAAATGGGGCAAAACTCACTTAACAAATCATGTGAAATCAAACATTTCCAGCTGTCCATGGTATTGGTTGCCTTCTTGGAGTGCCACAGCCCCTGACATGGCTTTTTCTAGTCTGCCAAGTAATTCTAAATCTGCTCATGAATTAGGAAACAATAGTAGAAGATTGGGAAAGTACTGAAATGCATTGGGGTGGTAAGAGAAAAATCCTTCTCTTCGCTAGGTTTTATTTTATCACAAGATGTGAAAGAAAGAAGGAAGAGAAAGAAATAAGAATTAGAGGTAATAAACATGAAGCACAATAAAATTACCTCTCCTAGTTGAAATAAAGCTGTGGCTGAAGTTACTTTTAGTAGCTATTATCAGTCTTTCCTGTAATCTGCTCTTTTTTTTATCAAAGCTGACTTAAAATGTATTATTAATTTTTTTTAAAGTAGCATGGATGATCCCAGCAAATAACTGTAAATAACTGTTGCTTGAAAGCCTCATCTTAGCAGCTGACATCATTCTTTTAGATCCTGAAATCAGTTATTATTACTATTGCCTGGAAACCACATATACTGTATAATCAGGGGTGGGCTTCAAATTTTTTAGCAACAGGTTCTCTGCCCTAATGACTGGCTGGGTGGGTGTGGCTGGGTGGGCGTAGGTAGGTGGTCATGTGACTGGGCGGGCATGGCCAAGTCAACATCACTTCTTTGCCCTAATGGCCTACAAAAAGAAGATAAAGGTAGTTT
>JANHFL010002632.1:36542-53413 GCA_032468155.1 Oxyrhabdium leporinum | reverse complement strand
ACACTCCAAAGTATAAGAGGCACCTAGCTTTTGCAGAGCAAAACAAGGGGGGGGGGGAGAATCTGCCTCTGCCTCTGCCTCCCAGCAATTTGCCTCCTTGCAGCAAACAGCAAAACCAGTTTCAGCTTCAGCACAGCCTGATTAGCATAAGCAGCTGATTTTTTCTTGAATCAAGCTCCCGAATATCAGCTGTTTCAGGCTGCAGGGATCTCCATCGCAAGGGAAAAAGATCTGCCTTTGCCTCCCAGAAATTTTCCTCCTTGCAGCAAACAGCAAAAACTCTCTTTCAGCTTCAGCACAGCCTGATTAGCATAAGCAGGTAGCTTTTGGGAAGGAAAACAAGGGGGGGGATCAGCCTCTGCTTCCCAGAAATTTGCCTCCTTGCAGCAAACAGCAAAAAGAATTGGCCTCCCGATGATTCAGCTGCCTATTGCCACCTCCGTGCATCCCATTTTCAGCCTTCCCACGCCCCATTTGCCACCCATTTTGATCCCCGCTGCCCAGAATGGGCCGAAAATAGTATTAGTAATAGATAGCATTAGTAATAGTAATAGATAGTATTCAGCGCGGAGGCTGAAAATGGGTCGCGCGGAGGTGGCAATAGGCAATGGCGATCCCTGCAGCCTGAAGCAGTTGATCATCGGAGGCAGATTCAAGCGAAAACCAGCTGCTTATGCTAATCAGGCTGGGCTGAAGAGAGTGTTCTCCCAGCCAGGGCGGGGTTGGGAAGAGAGGGGCAGGGCCAGCCAGGCATGGGATTTGGGGGTTCGCCAAACTCTGCAGAGTCTTAGCAAAGGGTTCGCCCAAACCCCCGCAAACTCCCAGCAGCCCACCCCTGTGTATAATTCACTTTGGGTGTGCTCATGTAACAGCTCTGCTTTGCAAGCTGCACTGATTACCTCTTTGCTTCTGGGCTTGATTTGAGGTGTTGCTCATTACCTAAAAAGTGCTATATGACTTAAGGCCTGGTTACTTGAAGAACCACCTGCCTCCCTTAGTGACTGGCCACCCTGTTTGATCTGGCAGGGCTGCTAAACTCTAGGTTGCATCACTTAAACAATGCCACCTATTGTGACTGCAGGGGCACAACTTCACTGCAGCAGTGCCTCCCCTCTGGGATCAGGTTTCCCCCACCCAGCATCCAAATGGTTGCCACTCTGCTGCTGTTCAGAAGAGTTGTGAAGATCTGGGATGTTTTGGGGCAGTTTGTCAGGAAAAAAGGCAAGGGACCAACTTTTGCAGAAGTATTTTAATATAAGTCTGAAGATTGATAATAGGGATATAATTGTCCTTAAAGCAATTCCTATTGGAATTTTACAGGGAAAATAGTATATTTTTATTGAAACGGAAAAAGATCCCATTTCAATGGGTCAAACTGGAAGGTATGAGTTCTTACTTTTAAACAGCAGAGGTTTTTATTCAGTTCTGTCCGGAAGGCAAGGGGATTTCTAAAAACGTTCAGAGAAAAATTGGAGGAGACTCAAATGGAGGTATCAGAGGAAACTACATAAAAACTCCAAGTGATGCAATAGGAAACTTAAAAGGGATGATACTATAGTGGATCCACCCACTGAAGGGAAGGGTGTTCCTCTGGGGGAGGTAGGTAAAATGACATTCCAGTTAGAGTCTATTCACGGAAGGAAACATATGAGGTCAAATGTTTAGGTCTATATCTGCCATTTTGCAAGGGAAGGCAGACAGTCTTGCGAGATTCCTGTAATATAAGTGATCAGCAATAAAATATTTACTTGGGCCTATCCACAACTCTTTCTGGTTGCTTGGGCTGATAGATATTGAACTATGTGCTGCAGAAGGGGTATCAAACTCACAGCCCACGGGCCGGATGTTTCACATGCTGGCCCCGCCCCCGCCCAGTTTAGCGAAGGGGAAAAAAGTCCTGATACGTCATGTGACGCTGCCGTGATGATGTGAGTTTGACACCCTTGTGTTACAGGAATATTTCCCCCCCCTAATTTTTGGTTTCTATATGGATTACAAATGCTTGATATGGAATATAAATAGAACATTCGCTCTTCTAAAGAGAGAACAGATTTTTCATTATTTAAAAAAAGTAAAACAAGATATAATTTCCTTACCATAGATACATATTGGAAAAATGACATAAAGTATTTGATATAAAAATTTGGTTGAAGAATTTATTTCAGCAGGAACAAGAAAAGAAAAAAGAAAAAAAGGTGTTTTGTAGATAAATCCGCAACTAAAAGAGAAAATATTAAACTTACTCAAGGCAAATTACCCAAAGTTTTCTTTGATTTGATGGAAGATTTAAGGCTGGCTGATATATAGACAGAAAAACGGTAATTCAAGAGAGTATACCTAATTTTCTGAAAGAGAGATTCTTGAAGATATTGACATGATCTGAATTTCAAAGAGTTTGGCTACAAAGGTTTCTAAAGCATAGATATTATCAAAGACTTTTTGAATCATAATCTTGTGAGTTTGTTTTATAAAAGAAAATCTAAGTCTTTTAGTTGGAGATTGAATGAAAGGTTGCTATAGAAAGAAGCAATGGTGGAAAACTGTAAAAATATTTTGTTAAAATGTAGATTTAATAATGGTTTGGGGTTCAAGTAAAGCTTTTATTAGAGATTATTTTATACAAAATAATTGTGAATTTAAAATGATGAGTCAAGAAAAAACACAAGCTGTTTTGGATGAAGTAAATAGGAAAGGAGAATTAAAGAAATACCCAGAGAAAATAAGTATGGCTCAACAAATTAAGTTTTATGCTGATTATTATCTATGTCATTGATAAGAGAAATGGAAATAAAAGTGAATTCTTAAAGAAAATAATGACTTTGCAAATAAATCAGGATAGTGACTACCATATATAATGAAAAGAAAATGATATTGAAGTTCTACAGCGGGATATTGTATTAATGGATAATGTGGCCTATATATAGCACTAATGTCTAAAGAGGGACACGTTTTGACTAACCAAAAAGGCCAATATCATGCTGAATAATGACTACAAGTTGTTCAAAACCATCTTAGCTGCCAGACTCAAAATAATTTTTCAGGAATTTATTTACAACAATCAATGTGGGTTTTTATCTAAAAGACAGTTAAAGGGTGATGTTAAAAGTGTGTTGGAGAATTTGGAATATTTGGAGCAACATAATAAAAAACAAGCAGCATTGATTTTCCTAGAGAAGGTCTTTGACAATTTGAACTGGGCTATGTTGTTCAAGGTTTTGGAAGATATGAACTTTGGAGAGAACTTTATAAAATGAATAAGATTGTTCTTGCAAACCTTGCATTTGTTTTTGCAAATCTTGACTTTATACCAAATTGCATAAAATGTGTTCCTCACAATACTGTAATGGATGAATCTACATCACTGCCCCGAGAAACTAGCAAGTACTTAGAGTAGGCTAGCAATTTTAACATGACTTCTAAAAAAGAAGTTCTCAGCTAAGCAGCTTGAAGGTGTGTCTAACAGCTCCACCCTTTCTTATACAAATTAGAGAACAGTAAAAGCATTTAAATCAGGCTCTGTCCTTTGGAACAAAACACGATGAAGGAAAATGCGCAGCAAGGCTCATGTGTCACATTCGGATTGTGTCTTTTTTCTGTATTTTTGGATAGTATTCAGGGATTGAAGGGCTGATGAAGAGGAATAAGGGAGTATCCCAAAGGACAAATATTGAGCCCCTGGATTAAACGGCGGGTCAAGAAAGTACCCTCTATTTTAAATTTATAGCTTTTTCCAACCTCTAAGATGTTGCAATAGAGATTGTGGTGACTTTATTCTTGCAAAATGATCCCATCCTACTTAGTCTGGGGTCAAAATTCTAGCAGAAGAATTTTTAATATTTCAGTAAGTCAGGGTGTGAACTATATATAATGGACTGAATAACTTAACCTTGCTGCTGAATATAGTCAACTAGGAACGACAACAAAAAAACCATATAATGCTATGGTAGTCTCTCTGGCCTTCTTTAATTTTTAATAATATGCTCTTTGGTTTCTTCCAGAATACATACAGGTCGGAGGTCTTAAAGGCAGCTGATTTTTTCATCTTAGAATATTTCCCCTTCTTGCTTTTCCAATCTGCAGGGATGAAATTTGTTTCTCTATTTTATCTATTCTGCGGACAATCAGTTGGCAGGAATGAACACAGGCGGTATAGAAAAGCAGCTCTCCTTTTCTCTACCATCAACCCTCCATTTAACCTGTAGCCATTTTGGGATGAAGAAAAGCTGGCAAGTGCCTGTAACTGAGCAATATGTCTTCCACAGCTCCATGATTATTTTTAATGGTCCTCCATTCTTTCTTAAAGCGTTTACGGTTTCTGACAGAAAAAGAACATGAAAATGTAATGATGGGAGAAAGAGCCGAGAAGTTAAATTTCTAAAAAAGGAAACTTTGTAATTTCATACTGCTGCAAAATAGATTATTTGTTACCTAATGGCTGGCAGCCTCTTTTCATATCCAGGAGAAGAAACATTTTAGGTTTGAAAAAACTCTTCTGTGTTTACCCAGTATAGAAGGTCTTGTTAAAAAAATAAAAGCCAGAGACACATCCACGATGAAAGCAACTGCGGCCTATCAGATAGATTTGCAAGGAAACCCATGGTACTAAAAACTTGCCTTGTGGCTGAATAAATAGCTGATGAGATGGAAAGAAAGCTTGCAAGCAAAGGAATGCTGCTTGAATCATAACAAAAGGGATCTTCATGGCGTGCTTAATGATATCCAAGTGATGATATCTCCACTATACCTAGATGGTTCTGGCCACTGGAAAGGTATGATCTTTTTCTTCCATGCTGGCATGCTATGTTCTCTTTTCCTATATTCTTCTCTGGGGTCACTGAAGAGGAAAATAAAATAATGGTTTAGGTTTCCTCTTTATTTGTAAAGAGGATTACCAGCATAGTATTTGTTGCAATATAATGGCATACTGTTTGGGAAAGATTAAATTATTGTTCAGAGGAAGAAAGCAAAGTCATAACAAAACAGAGTCATAGAAAAGCATGATTTTTTCCCCCCTTGACTAGAATTAGAAATGTTTTACCACTTGTGCTTTGCTGTAAATCTCTCTCCTTCTCTCTCTCTCTCTCTCTCTCTCTGCCTCTCCCTCCCTCCATTTCGTTACTGATGTGAGACACTTTTACCAAGGGTAAAAAGTTATCTCCCCCTCCCTAAAAGACTGGAGGGTAAGACTTGATGAGTCTTAGACCTTTTTCCTCCCTAATGGCAGATAATTACACATTTCAAACAATTCCGCTTCTTTTCCTTTACCGAAAGGGGAGAAAAAACCTTATTGTGCAGCTAAGTGGCTGATATACTTGGGAATAATTTGTTTAATAGTTTTGTTTGGAAAATTGTTTGAAAAATGAAAGGTGACAGGTTAATTGCTATATTGGGGAATTGAGCTCCTGGAAGTAAGACAGATGCTTTTTCAAGTACCTCTGAATTTCTTTGAGGCATGTTGACCAGAAATCACGGAGAATTTAAATTGTTTGGCAAGAAGTGGAAAATCAGTTGCGATTTAGAGAATTTTGAACAAAACCTTCAAAATGTTCTCTACTTTTAATTATTTAAAACACATACGTACATGTAAGTGTTCTGCAAGGATAGAAAGAGGCATTTTTGGCTCTGCTTGGAAATTTGTCTAGCTATAGTAGATGAAAAATAATAGTAATTGATACTTCATTAACAGAATACATGCATTGAAGCTTTAAGTTAAGTGCATAAAATCCCAAACACATCAACTTCAATTAAGCAGTTTTCAAATATGGTAATAAAAGTTCTCCTTTTTTCCCCCATGAAAAACAAATCAATATCTGAGTATAACGGTCAGATGCTCTGAGATGATGTGTCCAAAGTTGTCAGACTTTTTTTGGCACTTAGCCTCTAAACTGATCACATTATCTCGATAGGCCCTGTAGTATCCACAGCTTCTTTGTTCCAGTCATTCAGCTGAAGAACTGCATCTGGTTTTCAACTTATAAGCAATTCAGTTATAAGCAATAGCATACTGCTAACCAGATCAACATGATGTTGTTATTCAAGGATTAGGTTTGATTCCGGAAATGAGCAGCTCAAAGATTAAAGAACGTGGTGCCAAATTTGAGAAATAAGCACTTCAGAGATTTTTCAGGGCTGCTAAAAGATTGCTTTAAAAATGTCCCTCATTACTTTTATTGTTTTTCTGATATCTCTGCTCTGCTGGCGGCTCTTTGGTATAAACTCTGCTTTTCTCTTCAATATTTTATACTTTTTGTTGAGTATATGTTTCCATATAATCAAGGATCTGGTCTCATAATGCATGTTGTTCCGGTTAGTGAAAAGCTGAGGAGAGATTGGTCTAAATAGCCATTCAGCCATGATACGGGTTGGCTTCTCAAACTAACCAGAGTATCTGAGAGGAAAAAATAGCTTTGTCATCAGACTTTGGCATCCTGTCCTAAGAAAAAGGCAATCTATTAACATAATATAGGAACAATCATGAATGAATGATGGCTCCTGGGACTGCAGGGAGTGCCATTGTTAAGTGATGTAGTTGCACTTTATGACCCCATCGGTTAAAGACAGAAATTTCAGTCCAGTTGCTGTTGTAAGTTGAGGACTACCTGTTAGGAGGTTGTATGGAGACTGTCAACATTATCAATCTATTGCTTCAAAGCTATCTGTTTCAGAATACTGATACACTATTTGTTCTGCAAACAATTAGTTCAATGTCTGCTAAGATCTTTCTGGTGATACCACTAGATTGTCTTGTTTATAAATCTAACATGTTTAACCATAGGGTACCCAATGCAATCGGTATGTGTTTTTATGACATAAAATTAACATGCCCACAATAAATAACAGCTGAGTTTCTGTGGATTCAATTAGATTTTACTAAAGCCAATTTCTGCAAATGTGTAAACTATCAAGCAACCTATAAACAGAAAAAAATTGTGGTGTTCCTTGAATCAAAAGTGGAGTATCTGTAATCAATATTTGCCAAAATGGAAAAACATTGATAATGAAACCATGAGTTCTTCAAATATCAGTTTATTTAATGATACAGAGAAGTACAAATAATCTAGCTCTGCGGGTCCAGAAATGAAATTTTAAAAAAGGAAAAAGACAAATAGAAAAGAAGAGAATATAATAAAAGGGGGGGGGAAGATATATAAAGAAATCACTTCCACCTTCTTCACAACAACTATAAATAATTTTAGTAACTTATCACCTTCTGATAAAATAGAAAAAAATGATGTTTTTGTTTTCATTTCCCATCAGTTATCTATAACCAAATCCGTAAATCATTCACTGTCCTGGTATCAACAAAAGTCATTTAAGGGTTGCCAGAAATAACAGCATATCTATTTTAACCTTGATCAAATAAACCAACTTTGTATGCCTTCATAATACTTCTAACAATCTTAATCATTCGTCCATTCAAATAAAGTCATAGAATCTGATTTCTTTTCATTTTCTTTGTCCCTTTTCAAGAGATTCTTCAAGACTTTAACAATCCTCTTCTGTAACTCATATGTAAGAAAATTATTCAGGTTACTATCTTGGTTTATTGATTGTATATCCTCCTTAATTAAGACATCAATTGGTTTCTTTTTAATATCCAGTATGACATCTTCCTTGACATTGTTGTGGTCTGTCATTTGTAAATCCACTTTCAAATCACTCTTGATCTTGTCAGATAGAACCTGTTCCTGTTCTGCAACATCTTTGAAGCACAGTCTTTCTATAGAGGCAGATGTCTCTGTTGACACACCTAAAATTAACTTCTCAGCCCACTATTCTAAAATATCCTTCAATTTGTCCGCTGTTAAAATATTTTACTTCTGTAATTGTAAATTGAGTCCTGTAATTTTGTAGTTCTAAGTTTAGTGTATGTGTTCTCCTTTAATTGCAATCTCTTTTATTATTTTTTAAATTTCTTTTCATAGATTTAGAAAAAGAAAAAAATAAAACATAAAGAAAATTACAATGCAAATTCATGTATTCTCAAAGGAAGGAAACATTAAAATGTTTTTAAAAGTTTTAATTTGCTGTTTATTCCATTAAAAAAAAAAAAGTTCTTAAGAAATTCACTTGGTGCTGTTAAACTTGTTGATCCAAACCAGGAGTGGGTAATTAATTTTCCCAAGGAGGTCACTTGAGAAACTGGGACTGTTGTGGAGGGCCACTGCCATGCTTCCTGCCTATGCTGCCCTGCCACTGCGCTGCCCCTCCACTGCCAAACCTATGCCTCTTGTTGCTGATACCCCGCCCCCGCTACTGACACCCAACCATTGCAAAGATATTGGCCAGATAGGGATAGCCAATGGGTCGGATTTAAACATTCCTTACAGCTGGAAAAACAGGCAGTTAACAAGCATTTTCCAAAGTAGTTGAAAAGGAAATATGCAGATTTCAAAGGTGCCAACTGCAGTTTGAGCAAGATGGCCATCTCCCAAGCACTAAACCCTTTGAAAATCACTGTCTTGTGATCAACTCACAGGGAGCAGCTATCTGGAGTACTTGGGGTAATCTCAAGTCATCTCCTTGTTCACAGAGGAATTACCAAAGAACTTGTCTACTCTCCAGTTCTTCGTTCTGCCACAGACATCAGTTCTGCATTTCAGAGCCTTCTTCAGTCTATTTCTTTCTTCCTTCTTACTACTCTACAGAAGTATTGTCTCTATATTATTTTATATGAAAAATAATTACAATGAAGTTTCTATGATCCCACCTTTCTAGTAAATATTTTAGAAATTCCTTCTAATAGCTCTTCGATGAAAAAGAAAGTCCACAAATCCATTGGGCACTCTACCATGATAGGAGCTGAATCTTCATCTTCTTATCTTTTCCCTAGACAAGATTTTCTCCCAGAATAGTAAACAGCACACATACACTGTGTGAGAGAGACGGACAAGTTCCATAGACTTTACTGATTTTCTGGTAGGTTGGGTTGATGTAAAAGTCAAACTAAAATGCTCTTAAAATAATGCTAAGAGAACACTTCTGTGCATGTTAATGTATGATTAGGCTGCATTTTTTACTCTCAAATTCCAGATGGGTCGCTTCCCTGAAAGAGTGCTTTATCCCTGCAATTTATGTTGCACTAGTCTGCATTTTTGTATATACAAAACCACACTAAGACTCCAATTAGACATTTTTATGAAAGACAAAATTGAAGATATATAATTCCTGGGAGCCTTCAACCATCTGGTACCCAGAAACTTCCTAAAATATCAGTGTGTTCTTTTTTCCCTACTGATTTTTCTTCTTTAGTTGGAAGTAATTACATCCAGTGGTTTCAAAACAGAACAGTTCCTGGGATAAAAATGAATGGTAGTAGGAATGAGACTGCCCTCCCTGTAGGTCCTTCCTGAATTCAGATTCATTTGAGCAACTTCTGATTTTCACTCTTCAATGTGTTATTTATTTTATTAATTAGATGTGTATGTCCTGCTTTTCCTTTAAGAACTCAGTGCAGCATTTGTAGCGCTTCTCAGGCATAGAAAAAAAAATATGTTTGTCAGTTTCATCTTGCCTCGTTTGTTATGTGTTAAAGGCCTTTTAAAAATGGAGAATATTTTTTGACATCTGCTCTATAAAAAATTTTCCGGCTCTTTTTTGGTGTTGTTTTGTAAAAGCTGTTGAAAATCTGAGACACAGCACTGTGGTAATAATCCAGTCTGAAAGATAATATTTTTTCTTGGTCATGCTTTTATATTTTATGTTAAATGTTGTTTATTTTGTCTATTTTTAGGCCGGAGTTTAATGATATGAATTATTCACTCCATGTGATAGAAGATGTTTCACAGCTTCCTTCCACTGTCTTTCTTTCTGATTTGCCTCCCATTGTTGGATATCAAAAGCCTCTGAATTCATTATTTCAGCTATCCTCGCCTTTTTTCTTTCTTTTTCTCTTTAGCTCAAAATTTCATGTTCCTGATTGGGTGAATACTGCAGCTGTAGACTAATCAACCATTCAATCAATATTACATTGATTATTGTTATTCTGGGTTTTGTTAGGAACCCACGGATTAGACATTCAAGAAGATTTGCCTCAAAGGAAATATATGCAATAGTCCCAAATCATATGAATGTAAATGATCTATAATTTATAAAATAAAGATATAACATGTATGTACTTGGCTTAGTTTTCCTGAAACTACTCAGGGAAGAAACAATTCTCCACTGATAACATTTTAGTAATGCATTTTCAATCTCATTTTCAATCTCATATACTCAGCACATACATTTCCTATTAAATGATTTCAACTATGGTGAACTGTTCAGGCTAGTTCCATATATTGATTTCTCAAACCTTAACATATTGCTGCAATTTACACAGTGGTGGGATTCAAATAATTTAACAACCGGTTCTCTACCCTAATGACCGGCTGGGTGGGTATGGCCATGGTAGGTGTGGCCAGGGGGAGTGACAGACAGCACTTGGCCTCCTGCACCCCCCCTGGGAGCAAAAATGGGCCATGGGGTGTGTGCCCCCCCACGCCCTGTTTTGGGCCTAGTGAGCCTTCCTGCAGCCTCCTGGGAGCAAAAACAGGCTGCGGTGGGCCCCGCACCGCATCCCCCATGCCCCATTTTGGGCCTAATGGGCCTCCCTGCAGGCTCCTGGGAGCAAAAATGGGCCATCGGGAGGCCGTGCCACACCTCCACGTGCCCTGTTTTGGGCCTAGGCCCTAACCCTTCGCCTGAAGTGGTATAAACCGGTTGAATCCCACCACTTAATTTACATATGTAACACTTTCTCATTAAATCTAAAATAATAGCTGTATCTTACAACCTAGCCTTTTTTATCTGCCTCCCATCCACAAACACACTAAACCACAGATAGGTATGGAATAGCCTGAATGGGGTCCAAGGAGTTGCTTGGGATGTGAAGCTCTGTTAAAATAAAAAAATTAGAAGGTGCTATTTCACCTAGTTTGTTCTGGTTTTAATAAGGGTAATCCTTGACTTAGAACCATTTGCTTACTGACCGTTAGAAGTTACAACAGCACTGAAAAAAGTGACTTATGACCATTTTTCATGCTTACGACTGTTGAAGCATCCCAGTGGTCATGTGATCAAAATTTGGATGCTAGGTAACTGGTTCATATTTATGAGGGCTGAAGTGTCCCTCGGTCATGGGGATCACCTTCTGCGAGCTTTTGTCAAACAAAATCAGTGGGGAAGCCAAATTCACTTAAGAAACGTGTTATTAACTTAACGGCAGTGATTTACCTAACAATTGGGGCAAGAAAGCTGGAACAAAACTCACAGCTGTCTTGCTTAGCAATAGAAATGTTGGGTTCAATTGTGGTAAGCAATAGAAATAGCACTTAGACTTATATATCGCTTCACAGTGCTTCACAGCCCTCTCTAAGTGGTTTACAGAGTCAGCACATTGCCCCCAACAATCTGGGTCCTCCTTTTACCGACTTCAGAAGGATGGAAGGCTGAGTCAACCTTGAGCCTGGTGAGATTTAAACTGCCAAATTGCAGGCAGCCGGCAGTCAGCAGAAGTAGCCTGCAGTGCTGCATTCTAACCACTGCATCACCGTGGCTCATGGTAAGTTGTTGAGTTGCAATCTGCACTGATTTGAAGAAGTGTGTAATTTGAAGGAGAGCTGTGTTCCAGGCCTTGACACAACCGTCTCTGCTGTCAGGCACTCTGAATCAGCTAGACTGGCAAAACATCTGAGTAATTTACTACAATGGTGATCAGCTTGGCAGAAGGAAACCATTAGAAGGGAATACATGTTATTCAGAGTTAAGTGGTGGAGTCCTTGGTGCTTTGTGAGCGTGGCTATTTGTTTGAAAACGTTTCATTACCTGACTAAGCAAGATCATCAGTGCTAATGAGTGTGGGGTTTGTTCCCTGTTTATATAATGCCCTGCCAATGTTGGTGGGTGGAGAGGTGGTTTTCTCTTTGTTAGTTCTTTGATTAGGTGAAATTATCTTCTCTCTGGCAACTAAATCAGAAATAGCCACCAAAGTACAGAGTCCTGAAAACAGCATTCCTGCAGGAGGCTGGTTGAAGCCATGCAGGATGCCCACTTTCTGAAGACGATTCCTCCAGGTGACATAGAGGAACCTACATAAACCACTTATGTAAACTACTTCTTTACATAAGAGGTAGTTTACATAAGAAGTTTTCTTCCCTTCACCTCTTTCCTACTGGATCATCTTCATTTATCTTAAATCTGCCTCAACAGTAGGCTGGTACCAAGTAACAGCCTCCTCACAACCATTAAATCTTGGATCCATCAGTTTGTGAAAGAGCCCATTGGCTGAATTCTGGCATTTGTGCTTAACATAGATAATTCATTTTCACCATTGTGATTGATAAACCATGGCTTGCATTTAATATGAAGTATACACCAATCCTCTGACCTATTTACATGCCACAATTAAAAGAAGACATAACTTAGCACAGTGTATAAAATAAGGTATCTTTCCAGAACTTGTGGAACAGATTTTTTTTCCCTAGTCATTAAATAGTGTACCTTACAAGTTTTGCTGAAACATTTTGCTATTCTTAAACAATAGCTGGAGTTACTTAGGACAGCCGTCTTGCATTATTGCAAATATCTGAATAATGGAGTGACTGGGGAATTAAGGGGTTTTTTTAAAGTTAGAAAGAAAGCAAAGATAAATGTATTAGAAAATAGTAGGGGAGATGATTCAGTAGAAAAAATATATACTGAACAAATTGCTCATTAGCAGATTAAATTAGAAGAAAAAAGGAAAATAATGTTTTCAGCTGAACATCTATCCATGCAATTCATTATAGAAGTGGGGAGAATTGTACTAAACCTTTTGAACTCAAAATATTTCAAGCTTGAAATGCCTGCTTTGAATATTCTAGTCTTGCAATAAAACTTGTGTGTTCCAAGAATTGGTTTTGAGCCCAAATAAAAAAAAATACTTTTGTTCAATCTCAAGGGGGGGGAAAGGTTGGTTATTATGAGTGGCAGCATTTTCAATGTTCTGGTCATAGAAAGGAGCATAAAAATGAGCTGTTCAGTCTCAGAATGGGGTGTTTCATGTGTTCCAAATTTAGAACAAATTACATATGTTCTGGGAGTGTTGCTTTGAAGTCAGAACAAACTCTTGAGATGTTTTGAGTTTATTCTGAGAGAATACCGCCGACTTGTCACACACTTCAAGTGAGGATATTTTGTTCTTAATTTGAAGCAAGATTCTTATTTCAAGCACATTTCTACTTAACAAGTGATTTTAGAGCAAATACCTCGATAATACCTGGATAGCAAGTGATTTTTAAAGCAAGCATCCAGAGGCTTCAGCTGGTAGAGAATATAGCCACATAGGCAATCTTGAGCGCCTAAAGAAGAACACCTAATACCTTTGCTGTGTGAGTTGCATTGGGTATCAGTTTGCTTCCAGGTCCAATTCAAGATGTTGGTTATAACCTTAAAGCCCTACGTGACATTGGGCTAGGTTACTTATGGAACTGTCTCCATCCCATTACATCAGCCCATCCCACCCAGTGAGGCAAGGAAACCATGCTGTGGACCCTATGCCCCATAGGTGAGACAGGGCCCCACTCCACTCTCTCAGGTGGTCACATCGCATGACTTCAGGACACTGGAATGGTCATAAATGTGAATCAGTTGCCAAGCATCCAAATATAAATCACGTGACCACGGGGATGCTGCAGTGGACATAAGTGTGAAAAAATGGTCATCAGTCACTTTTTTCAGTGCCGTTGTAACTTCGAACAGGCATTAAGTGAACTGTTGTAAGTCTAGGACTACCTGTATTACCTTACAGACATCCTCAAAAACCTCTAAAGAAGGTTGAAAAAATTAAATTTGCAGCATTCTCAGGACATCACTGCCTATGTCCCAGGGAGCCCAAAAGAATTAAAAGGCAGCCTAATTCCCAAAAGATCACTTCCCTCCTAGGTACTGCTTACCATTATGTGGTGCAAGACAGTCTGGCTTATTTATCATACCGCAGGGAAAATAAACTTGTCAGCAAAGTTTGAACCAAGCAATGATGACCTTGAAAAAACAGAGAGAAATACTGTGTTCTTTTCGCTCCCCTTCTTCTTTTGAATTAGAAAAAAAAAAAAGATGCCCTGGTCTGGTTCGGTGTTTTTAGAGAATCCAAGCTTTGCATTATATTTGAACTTGGATTCCTGCTTTAAGATAAATTCCATGAGCTTTCCACTAAATAGGTCAACTTCCAAGTTTTGGATTTTGAAAAGTGGCTTATTGTAAAGAAATGTAGAGTTGACCTTGTTTTGTGACAGAAACTGCAAACAACCCCATCCTGATTTGTTTCAGTATAATATGGGGCAGAGAAAAACTTCTATAATGGGCTCTTGGGATTTTATTTTACTACTTTACTTCAATTAAGAGTATCCTTGGAATCCCTGCCATGCCTAATTTCTTGACCTAACCTATCTCAAAGAGCTGGCACTTGTTGAACTAATGGTGTAGTTTAGTATTGACCGAGAATCAGCAATATACTTGAACTATGTCACCTTCAGTTGCAAATGGAAATTTATGTAACTAAGCGCTTGTCATTTTAAACAATCCCACAACGGTTGTTTTATTCAGGATTTTCCTGAAAGAAAAAAATAATTAATTAATAAAGGCACATTCATTCATGGGGGAGGGGGGAGGTGTTTTTAAGGGGACCAATTCTTGGCTTTACTGACAATTATTATGATAATATTTTGCCTGCGGTATGTGTTTATTTTCTACTGTTATTTGTTTTAGAATTGTTCGCTGCCCAGAGTCCCTTGGTTGAAATGGTGATTATAGAAATAAGGTAAATAAATAAGTGTGTAATATCAACTGGCCAAACACATTAGGTTCATCCTGAGTTGTTTCTTTGTGATTTCATTATGTTTGGTACGAACCAAACCAAAGTTGTCATTGGTTTGCTTCATACATCATGTTAAGCCAAATGTAAACAAATCACATTATACTTTAGTGCAATGTGTGAACTACAGTTGTTCATCTTTCCGATGAGTTTTGTAAGGTTTATCTCATTTGGGTAATCCACATGAAATGCACAAGCACACAAAAATGCAACAAGACTCCCCTCTTCCCTGCCAATCCCAGGTGATACTATCTCTTATTTTTTTTCTGTGAGAATGAAGGAATGAGGGAAAGAATATGGTTGCCATCGCTTAGCTGTGCAAATTCCCTGTGGACTCCAGGATCACTATTCCTCTTCCTTTTAGGTGATATCAATACAATTTACACCCACTTTATGTACACATAGTTGTCTCCTGAAAGAGGCAGATTTGTCCCTCACAAGAAGGTAGAATATTTGGTGAGGCAAATTATGTATAACACATTAAAAAAGTATTATGTGAAGAGTGCTATTCTTCTTCAACTCCCAAAGAAAAGCTTCAATTTATCCATTTTCTCTTCATTGTAGGAAGACAGACATATTAATCTATTTGATGGAGTGGGCTGTAGCTCCAGAAACTTTATACTTTCAATAAAATATGTTAGTCTGAAAAGATTGTCCCCTTCACATTTTATTTTTTCAGTGAACTCTTTATAGTTTGCTTGACAATTATAAGTTGAGCAGGAATGTTAAGAATGTTACTTTGACTTGTTTGCCCTTCTCCATCCGCCCAGTATAATACACTGAATTAGAAGAGGAATTTGCATCACAAGGTAACATCAGTTCTTGCAGACGGAATCAAAAGAGAAAATACTGAATAGTTAATTTCATCTTCTGTAATCATTTGAGGCTACACTTAGCATTTCAATATGCAAATTGTGGTGGGTTTTTTTTTTAATGGGAAATTAACTGGGTTGCATCTGAAGTAGATCAGAATCTAAAGCAGCTGCACTTGTTTCAAAATAATGAATGCCAATAGGTGCAATAATTGTGTATGATTAGTGAATTGATTAATTGGAAATTTCTGGCTAATTACAATACAATGGTATTGAAAGTGCAAATGGATTGTGCAGCTGATTTGTTAAACTACATTGCATTCATCTCCTCGTAGAAAACCTACTTATGTAATAACTGTGTATTGGTTATAAATGACTTACGATCCAGATTTTTTTTTTTTAAAGAAAAATACCCTGATTGCAGAAAGGGTGAATTATAGTGCAGTTATGTAGGACTGAAGTCTGTATTCGTAGAGCTCATGCCTGGGCTGGTATTAGAATTGCCTAGCCTTTGAGTGATGGGTGATTTAAATCTCCATGCTTGGGAGTTTATGGCTTCCATAGTGACCATGGCCTTGTCCAAGCTCATCTCTGGCTTGATGCATCTAGATCTAATGTATATCTCACAGTTGTGGAACTGTGATCCTAAGTTAGTAGACATTAGTGCTATGGTACGCACGTATTTTTGTCGCCTCGCTTGACGTTTATAGGAATGGTGGGCCAATTATAGTAGTCCAAGTGCCTAATGGATCTGGACAAATTCCTAAGACCAGTGATGGTCTTTCCTAATTATCAGATAGTTACATTGCACACCTAGGTCTCTGGAATTTTGCAGTGACTTGAACTCTAGATGAGGTTGTCCGCGGGCAACCTCTCTTGGATTTCAGTTCTTGGGGGATTGAAGCTGCTCATGAAACATCTAGAACAGCGATAGTGAAAAATAGTGAATGGCTGGAAGTAACTATGGCAGCATGCTCATGTTCAAGAGTATTCTGTGAGGAGGGGAGAATGGGCGGGGCTTAATAGCAGCGAGATGGGATCTCCGTCGGGTCTCCGATGGGGAGTCTCGAACCGAGCTCGGAGGGGGGTCTTAGCAACCTAAATCGTCTCGGAGGGACGGTGGATGAAGAAGCAATATCGGAAGCCTCGGAAGGAGCCTCGCGATCTCCCAGGGGCAACGTTTTCGCTTCAAAAACCCTCCGGCTGGAACGGCGGCCATAGCGGCCGCC
>JANHFL010002632.1:13716-26838 GCA_032468155.1 Oxyrhabdium leporinum | reverse complement strand
TATTGCTTATAAGCTGTAAACCGCCCCGAGTCTTCGGAATGGGGCGGTATATAAATGTAAAATAAATAAATAAATAATAAATAAAATAAAATTTTGCCAAAAAGTTTCTAAATCCTTAAAACTATTTCTTTTCTCTTTTTTTTAATCTGGAAAGAATGTTGACTCATCAAGTGGAGTTCTCTTATCCTCCCACTCAGAAAATTTATCTTTAGCTGTACATTTAATTGCATTAAGCATATTTAAGAAAGTGAGGCTTATATGAACCTTGTATCCATATAGATTGCATTACAGCTGTGAGCTTAGTTGAAATTATTCAGTCATTCAACTCATAAGTCAACCTCAGTTCCTGAAGTTTTCTCATGAGGAGCAGCTTTCTGAAGTGAAAAGGGGTGGTCTCACAATCTTTCCTTATTCTGGAAAGACTGTGCTAGGCTGAATTCACTGTCTGGCCACTGAACTCTGCCACAATGCTGTCCTTAGTCCTTCAGAGACATTTAATCAATCACAATCTCCCTTAGGAAGCCAGATGCCCTGTGAGGGTATTTAGAATATTTTTTAAAAAATGAAGAATCAGGAGGAGGGAGAAGGTATAATTAGACAGTGGGGAAAAAATAAGAAATATTGGCAATATGAATATCTAAATATTCAATTTTCTACTTCAATTCATCCAGAATTTTATCCAGACCAAGGGTAAAAAAAATGCTAACAAAGAGAGCTGGTGTGCTGTCCGACTCACATACACACATATAAGCCTCAGTGCTATTGTTATGGTTATTGCTATTGCTAACAAAGAAAGTCCATAAGACGCTGAATCATCGTTTATCTCCTTTGAACAAACTTGTTTAGCAAGATGAGATAGGTCAGGAAAGTTTCAAAAGCTGTCCTTCATGAGAATTTCTGCCAGAATTCAAATCATCAGTCTCTTAACTAAATCCCAAAGGAAGAAATACAGCTTAATTCTAATTGTATTAATTAATTTCCCCACCATCCAGCCAGAGCTGAAGAAGCTTCTTAGATGAAAAGCAAAACGTCTTTAAAAAAAAAACCCAGGAAGTTCAGTTGCCTCGTGAAAATGCATCTTTGGGATAACCATGACTTGGACGACTGAGAATCTCCATAGATTCTTGTATTAAAGCAGGGGTGTCAAACTCAATTTCATTGAGGGCCACATCAGGCTTGTATTTGACCTCGGGGGCCAGAGTGTGTATGGCCAGGGTGGGCATGGCCAGCTTTACATCACTTGTGTCAAGGGCATGATGGCCAAAGCACTCTGCCAGCGAAAACGGGCTCCTGAACTCCATTTTCAGTCACGACGGTCTCCTGACACTCTCTGCCAGTGAAAACGGAGCTCGGGGAGGCGCCACCCCAAGCTCTGTTTTCTCTGGCAGAGGGAGGCAAGAGGCCGTCGCAGCCAAAAATGGAGCCCGGGAGGGATGCACGTGGCCCTCCCAAGCTCCATTTTCGCTGGCAGAGGCACCATGGGCCACTCCTTTGCTGATTTTAGGGCGGCCCCGTGGGCCAAATCTAAACATCCCGAGGGCCGGATCCAGCCTCCAGGCCTTGAGTTTGACACTCCTGTATTAAAGCCTTAGAAATCAAGTGAGGGATGTCTGTTATAGGGCTTTAAAAAAAAAGTTTGAATTATTTCTAAGTTTGGGGGTCTTCTTGTAGAAACACAATTTGAATGTAGCATACATAAAACTATAAAAAGATCTAAAAATATTTACTAATATTTAAATCTTTGAGTTCAGGTCTTTCCTGATCTTGGAATGTGCTTGTTTTACCGCAGGCTAGTATTGCTGGTATCAGAGGTAAAACACAATAGAAAGAATGGCTGGTGAAAGCTGTGGCTCACATCATACAAACATTTCATGAGATAACAGTATTTTTTTTCAAAAGACTTCTTGTCTAGCATGAGAATTATGAATTTGTTTTATAGTGGTACATTAATCAAACCAGAAATTATTTCTTCATGATAAGTATTTACTTCATAATGTTTTTGTCCATCAGTCCATTTACTTTTAGAGAGAGACGTTTTAGAGAGAGACGTTATCTGGAAAATGCAAAAACTAAACAAATGCACAAGAATTACTAAAGACAATAACCACATACCTAGCTCAGGTTATGTTTGGTCTATGACCATATATTTTAATAAACAGAACTAACTTGGGTTCTGCTTTCACCCTTTCAGTACAATTCAATACAAATTACATCACATCACAATTTCCCAATGTTCTGAGTTATTGTAATTCTATGTCATTGACTATAAAAATTGGGGGTTGCAGTAAAATGCCCAAGAACTAAAATCTGAGCTATTGTTCAGTAAATGAATATCTTGATTTTCTCATACATAAAATCTAGGCAACAAGGAGAAAAGATGACTGCTTCCATTCTACACTTATTTGAAAGCATGTGTTTGACAATGCTTTTAAAACAAGAACAACTATAATGATTAAATAGCTTATGCTTTTCAACAGTTTCCTTTTAAGAGAGCTAATCCCAAATTTATTTCTTAGAGGCTAGTACACATTTATACAATTGTTTATCTACATGGTGGCTGACTTATAAATATTATTCATTACTGGCAGCTCTATTTGATGGTATTTTTCCTCTCATACAATTCTATTATTAAAGACACTAAATTTAGCGTGTCTGTAATGAAATTGTCCAAATCTGAAATTCTGCATGATGTGGACCAATACTGAAATACTGTGTAATATGGTCTCATGTGTCTACAGGATCACTGATTAAATTAAATGTGGATAGTGATTACAACTTAATGATCATTAATATAGCAAATATATGAAAGCTATAAACATTTGATTAAAAAAGTCAAGTGCATGTTGATTTTAACAAAGTGCTGAGTCTAATCAGCTTGTCAAATCATTTGTAAACAATGAATTAAATTGAATAATCATTCATCTAATTCAGAGTGATTTGAATCAATTTGACAGTTCATAGCAGAGCAGGACAAGTTTTGTTCTATCGTGGTTACTTTGTAAGGTATGATGATGATCTAGCCACTGAATTGGATTCACTTGTTAAATTCTGTACCTAGTAGAGCTCTTTGGATTTGGAAAGTGATTGTTTCTGTTTTCTTTATACAGAGTTTAACCTCACACACTCTAATTGCTTTGTATAGGCAGCAGTTTCTGTTCAGAGTAGTCAGTGATTCTCTCTCCCTTGCAAACGTGTCTGTTCATGGGAGTAGCCCTCTCTACCTTTCCCCCAAATCCATATGTTGTCAGACTTCTCTTTGATTGACCTATTCACCTATCAGTTTTTCTCTCTCTATGCAGAGTATCTCAAACATTCATTCATTCCCATTTATTTTCCTCATTTCTCCCCATTTTTCTTTTAAACTTTATGCTTCATTGTTTTATTTATTTATTACATTATTCATACAGTGCTATATTCCAACTAATTCCAGGCTATTTATAAGAATAACACATACAATATAAACAGAATAAAATCCATAAGAACATCAAACCAACTCACATTCATTCATACCTAGTGACTAAAAACTGGAACCAGTTCTGACTGACTCTCTCTCTCTCTCTCTCAGCCAAGGCTGGGCCAAGTGGGCAAGTTCTTCTTGGGGCTCTTCACTATTCCTTTTCTTTCTTCTTTTTGGAAATCCAGGCTGGCTGAGGAATGAGCAGGAGCCATGGTGGAGGCTTCCCTCCTCCTCTTCCCCCTCCTTCTCCTCTCATAACCCCCCGGCCAGCTGTGGCAGGGCTGGGAGGGTGCACACATGAGGGGAGACCCTTCTTAAGTGAGCAGCCGGGCTCGGCCAAAGCACAGCAAAGTTCTGTTCAAAACCCAAAAAAGAAAACCCCTTACTCCATTGTAGTAGAGAAGAGGTACTTTTACTGAGTTTGAAATGAAAGCAGCGAAAGCAAAGGAAGAGCTGATTCAAAAGGCGCAAAAGTTACAGGTTGAAAGTTTCCTCACATCCCTCCCCCCAGTGACCCAGGCTGAATGTCCAATCCATGTCCTGCATAATGTCATATGAAGGTCATCTTCAGGTATTTTTGTCCATCTGGAGTTCTAGGACAGTTGGCCTTGACTGGGTGTAAACAACTCCACTCAGCAGCACAGTAATTCTTGAGAGCAAACCTTCCTTTTAGTTCACATGGGCTTTCACCCCACCAGCTCACTTCCCAAACCTAAATGCCATGCCTCCCCCCCACCCATTACTATGGCAGTCGATAGCAAGCATGCATCAAAGGAAAAACCCATGCTGGAGATCCAGCTGACATTCAACCCTCTTGCAGTAGAGGCATTAGCCCTAAGGAAAAAACATATGACAAAATTGACAGGATAGAAGCAATCTACAATAGAGGAGAGTAAAATAACATTCAGGCTTGTCAGGGTATTTAGTGTGAAACAGTTGAAGGAGTTTGGGGGCCCGGATGTCCCGTGCGTTCACCCATTCAGACTGTGAGGGATGGAAATCTTTCCAGGCCACCAAATACTTTACTTTCCCTTATGTTTCCTGGAATCCAGGATTTCTTTGATTTCAAAGTGTTCTCACCTTTGATGAGAAGGAGAATTGGACCAGGTTGGGCTGGTCAAAGAGGAGATACATGCTCAGGCTTTAACAAGCTAACATGAAATACAGTGTGGATCCACCTAAGGGTTTTCAGTAGCTCTAACTGCACCATGACTGGATTGATGATTCTAACTATGGGGAAAGGGCCTACATACTTGGCCCCCAGTTTCTTTGATTTCTGGGTGGTCTATAAGTACTTTATAGATAGGAAGACCCTGTCCCCTACTTGGAACTCTTTTGATTTATCTCTTTTTGTCAGCCTGTCTTTTATGGGCTTGATTGCCTCGTCTAGTGTCTTACAGGTGATGGGCCAAATACATTGAAGCTGTTCAATCCATTCCACTAAGGAAAGGATCTGGTATGGGTACGAAATCCTGACCAGAAGCAACTTTAAATGAGGTGAAGCCAGTGCTACTATGGATTGAGTTATTGTAAGCAAACTCTGCAAACAACAGCAAGTCAGCCCAATTGTCCTGCTGGTAGTTTACATAGCACCTAAGGTACTGTTCCAGAACCAAGATCGTACTTTCACAGACCCTGTTATTTTGAAGGTGGTGGGCAGAGCTTAGATCCTGGGCAGAGCCTAACAACTTTAGGAAGTGGGAGGTGGATTGTACCCCACTATCCGAAATGATGCAGTCAGGAACCCCATGTAACCCATACAAAAGTTGAATAAATAATTTGGCGAGCGTTTTTGCGGAGGAAATCTTGGGGCAGGGTACAAAGTGCACCTGCTTGGAAAATAAGTCTGTGATCACCCAAATGACTGTGTTCCCCCCACTCTCAAGTACTTCAACAATGAAGTCCATAGATCTATCTTTCCATGGGGCACTAGGACAGGCAAAATTCTGGAGGAGTTCAGCAGGCTTTCCTGGAGGTCTCAGCAGAAGCACACACAGGACAGCTGGCCACGTAGGTCTCTATGACTTTTTTCAATGAGGGCCACCAAAACTGCCGTTTGTCCAGGTGAAAAGTTTTCACGAAGCCAAAATGCAAAGCAGCTTTCAAATCATGGGCCTGTTGCAGTACAGTCCCCGTAAGACTGGTGGGAACATATAGTTTAACACCATTCCAAGCCAGGCCACCTCTCATGGTGCACTCATTTGAGTGGGACAGGAATCAGTCATCACTTTTCAACGCTACTTTTAGCTCCTTGCTTAAGTCACTGGGAAGGTCGAGGTCCACTTTTCCCTGGGCTCTGGTGATTACCAGGGTAGCCAGTTGCTTGGAAGGGATAATTGAGTGGATTACTTCTGGCTGAGCACTATTTTACTGGGGCAATCTAAATAAAGCATACGCCATAAAGTTCTTCCCCCAGGAAGGTAGCGCAAGGAAAAATTAAAACAGTTAAAGTATTGCACCCAACAAATTTGCTTAGGTGACAATCTTTGGGGAGTTTTTACGGCTTCCAGGTTTTTATGGTCAGTCCACACCTCAAAAGGGTGTTTTGCCCCTTCAAGAAAATGTCTCCATCTTAATAGGGCCCATCAGACAGCAAATACTTCCTTCTCCCATTTTGCCAATCTCCTTTCGGTTTCAATTAATTCCCTGGAGGTGTAAGTGCAAGGTTGTAAGGCCCCAGCAGCATTTGCCTGCGATAGCATGGCCCTCAAAGTCACATCACTGGCATCAGCCTGGACTATAAAGGGGACATCTGTGTCAGGATGTTTAAGGACAGGGTCGGCTGCAAATAGCCATTTAAGTTTCTCAATGGCTGCTTGGCATTCCATTGTCCACTCAAGGGGATGGCTAGGTTTTGGTTTGGCCTCTTCCTTTGTCTTCAGGAAGTTGATAATGGGTAACACAATTTTAGCAAAGGAGGGGATGAATTGTCTATAAAAGTTTGCAAAACCCAGGAAACTTTGCAACTGCTTTCTGGTGCGTGGGGGAGGGGTGGTACCTACTCCATGACTGCCTGCACCTTCTCAGAGTCCATTTCTATTCCACTCACGTTGTCAGAATTTGTAGCAATCAAGCCAGAACAGAAACAAATAATTCAGCAGGATTCATTATATAGAAGAAACTTCTTTATATACAATAATATAAAACATGATGCATGTATACAATACCCATGCAGCTCTTGCAACTTGGTAGAGAGAAGAAGAAGTAGCAAGTACAAGAACAAGCAAAAAATTCTCAAGCAAAGACAAAATGAACTATTTTATACACAGAACAGTTAAGCTAAGCCACACCCAGGCTCCAAGCTGTCTTAGTCACCAAACAGTCCCCATTGGCTGACTTGTTGCCATGTCTATTCCAGTTCATGAATTTTTATACACTGACACCTTGGTTATATCTTTTCTTGACTACAGCAGTGGACTCTACTTGGGCCTACCCTTGAAAAGTGTTTAGAAGTTGCAGTTGGGGCACAATGCAGCATCCAGGCTGCCAAAGGGTGCAGAGTTTGTGGATCATACATTGCATGCCAGTATCAGGGCTCTTCGTATTGACTTTTGAAAGCTTGAACATCTTAGCCATACTGCCTCTCCTATTATAAAACTGTAAGGCTATAAAGATCAGCAGAATCTTTCTGAAGATATCTCATTCCTTAGAAGCCCATTTTGTAGGAATGGGTTTTCTTCAGTGTTCTTCTCAAACATGGGAACATATCCTCTCTCAAGCCTGATGTTTGGACCTGTTTTAAACTATTATAGAGTTAAGGGCCAAATATTTGTATTTATTTTAATGTGGTTTTCTTTTTTAAGCTATTTTCAGTTATGGCAAAGAAAAAATGTAATGTTAAAACAACAATGGATTATTCATATTCATGTCATTCTGTTTCATAAATGCTAGTTATGTTTTCTTAGAAATTATCTGTAGGTGTTCTTATCTATTGTTATTTCAAGGGAGGAATTATTCCAGGTGTTCAATTTAAGAAGCTCTTCCGAGATATTTTTATAATAGGGCTGCAAGTTGTTGCCTCCTTTCTTCTCTTTTACATTACATTACAAGGCCACAGACATTGATTTATGGATAGACCAAGCTAGTAAATCAAATAGTAAATGTATTGTGCATTTATAGCTTTAAATATCTTGTATTGAAATGTTTCATCTCTGGTTCAAATATAATTCTTAATTCCTCACAAATAACAAAAACCACCCCAGATTTTACTGCTTATCCATCACCTTAATATGAGATTTTTAGTATAAACATTATTTTGTGAAAACTACACTTCCTACATGCACATACCAAAAATTAAATCATAAAAATATATATGGCTGAAAAAAGATGAATAGATTGAAAGGGGAGAGGAAGATGAATCACATTAAGAAGGCAAAATATAAGTTCATATTTAATAAACTAATTGAATGAATAAGCAGAATACATTTCTGCTTTTGACTACCACTAGTCAAATGTTTGAAAGACCCAATGAATAAAATCACAATAAAATTGAAGATACTCTATAGCACACACATACAGCACATTTGATCAAGTAAGGCATACAATAAAAAAGGTGAATGAATTATTTTTGAATGATGCCATATGTCAGAGTTCCAACCAAACTCTCCATCCCAAATTCACAACTCGGAGACAAAGGCCATCCAAGTAAGAATTTATTAGAGAAGTTATGTTGGCACAACTGTGGAAAACCCGAGTCTGAATTGCTGCATTTTCCCCCTCATAGACTAAAACTCATACCCTGCCCAAGTTATGATTGTCAAGTCACACTCTCCAATCCACCTCAATTCTGAACTTCCGCCAAGTCCAGTCACTCCCTTCCAAACTCCAACTACTCGTCCTTGATCTCTGCCGAAAGAATGTTGTTGTGGCTATCCTCCCTTTCACTACTCTCCCGTTCCCACAGCTACACCCCCCCCCTCCAGTGGCAGCCCTAAATCTGAATCAAGATGGATCCAGGGGCTGACACCATACACACACACACACACACACATACAAATACATTTTCGTTTAACAGTTCTTACCCAATAAAGCAGAAGTCTCATTTAGGCAGATTGACCATTTTTGCTGTATAAACAGTTGGAAAACTAGTGGAGGATCATATTTCCCTTTTCATGCCAACTATTGGTCATGCTCTATATAAGACTGAGTGCAACTGAGTTAAGCAGATAAGAAACTAAGAAAGCCAGGGGTTTATCAGTTAACACCCATCCTCTGCTTTCATTAAATTCATAAGCATCTTTCAGCATTTTGAAGTTTTCCTTTGATTAAAGTTCATATGTTTTTTCCCTCTTACTTGTTTTTGGTACAAATACAGAGAAGGCAAAGGCTGTTAGGCATACAGAATACACTTGAGTGATTTTTCTGCTTGAGTGCAATGGCATAACAGTATGCCTAATTAGCATTGTGATTGAAACTATTAGCCTTACTTTTATTATTCAAGGAGCAATAGTCTAGTTTAGGGGTGTCAAATTCCCGGGCCATGGGCCGGATGCATCACTCACTGGCCACTCTCACCCCCGGTTTAGCGAAGGGGAAAAAAGTTATAATACGTCATGAGATGACAATGTGTCGTTGTGAGTTTGACACCCCTGGTCTAGTTAGAGCCTAAAACCTGGTCTGCAACTGTGCTCATAAAGAAGCAGTCCAAGTTACTTGGGCATTGTATCATTCACCTCAGGGCAACATCTTGATTGCATCTATTCAGAGAAGAAAGGTATTGGTGTCTAAAACAGGTGTCTGTATTTATGAAAGAGCAGCTGAAATTTAAACTGGAGAGAATGGAACCATTAATTCGATCACTTTTATGATGATATCAACAAGAACAGATTTTGTGTGTTTGTGTGTATGTCTCTTCCTGACGACTGCCCTGACAAATCACTGTAGTTTTCTTGGGAAGAGTTCAGAAGTGGTCCATTGCCTTCTTCCTAGGGCTCAGCGAAAGGGACTGACCCAGGGTAACGGGGTTGACCATGTCTAAAGCAGAGCTAGAATTCATAGTTTCCCAGTTTCTAATCTGGTGCCTTAACTAGTATACCAAATTAATACTATTTAGTATAAATATCATACTAAAATAATATGTATTAAAAATGAGCTCCTTAAAGTTTACATCAGATGTAATGATATTGTCAATTAAGATAATAGCGTGTAACCTTCTGATACTATTATTTTGAATAATTAATGCAAATGCAGTCAGTCTAAAACTGCATTAACCATCACCCAGAATAAAATTGCGGCTGGCATACACATTTTCAATGCCTTTGTGCCAAGAACTGGATCCCAAAACATATAAATGCTAGCTAAAAAAAAAAAAATAGTTATTCAAATCCAGCTAAACAATCATTAGAGGATAATTTATAAAAATTAGTCTAAGGTTCTATTGCTTGTCTAACTATTACATTGATTGGTTACGTTAGCTGATTGCTAAAGTGGGAAAGAAAGAAAGGAAATGAGGTTTTCATGACATTATCTGTTTGTCCCTGTGTTATCTTCCCATATTTAGGAATTCATAACTTACATTTCTCAAACAAAAGAAAGGTAAAGCATTTGCATATCCCCACATATGCAATGCCCTATGCTATTAGGCATTTTTCTAGAAGCAATGCTGCACAGGTAGAATTATCGTCAGATATTTTTGTTAAACATCCAAATAACATAATAAACACAAATGTATTCATCAGAATGCATGTTAGAATGTGTAGTATTCAGAATGTGTAGTAGATAGGTAAACTTTTGGGTAGTATAGAAATATCAACTGAAATTCTGTCCAAAAGATGCTTTTCTTGCTGTGATATCAGACAGCTAAAATTGCTAAAGCGAAGCATTTGATGTAAATGTAAGTGTATTGATTATGTCAGCCATCATAGATAGCATCAATGATAGCAATAAAAAAAAGTTGTATGGTAACGCAGCCAGGATCAGTGATGTTTTTCCAACATATGCAAAGCAACCAAGTAGCCTCTGTTAATAAGACTGTCTGAATAGTTACAATATCACTTAGACTCTTTATCATAGAAAGGGATTTTAGAATCATTGGACAGAAGACAAATCTGAACTTTGCTTATTATTGCATGTGATGGAATGTACATCTGCAGGAGCAGGGGCGGGGGGAGTTTTGGCAACACAGAGCTTTCCCCGAGAAAGGAATTAAGGGACCGTACAGTTCTTGAGCCACACCACAGAGTCTCTCAGGATATGACTCGTAGGTTAGAAAGTTATAGCTTTAGTTTGGCAAGATTCTGTCCATTAGGTATAAGCAAGTAAAGGTTTGAATTTGATTGGATTTCACTGTGTCATCTCTGGGCTTGGGCCTGACATCAATCTTGCCAAACTAAAGCTATAACTTATATCTAAAGCTATAAATCTATAACTCATAGTTGTTTTTTTTCTTAATCCAGAGAGAGGGAGAGGTTATATAGACCATTGATACATGATAAAACAATCCATTATAATTCTGGAAAAGAGAGTTTTGAAAAGAGAAATATTTCTTAACGTTATGGCTTATAGTAGGAGGGTAGACTATTAGTAATGCTTGGTGAAATATTATGTAGAAAATTGTATTACATCCAGTGCCTTTACAAACACAGCCTCATTTAAGGCAAAGGGTATTACAATTTTAATCTACTCTTGTAAGTAGGCAAGTAATATTGATCATTTGCACTTTATTTTCTATGTCAGCTTTGAAAACCTCTTTCTGCTGTTGTTTTTGCCTGCAGTTGGAGCTCCTAATTAGTTTGTGACAGACTTTTGTAATTTCCTTTTTTGTTCATCTGAGCTGTTAAAAATCGAGTTTGGGGAGTGGTGGGTATACTCCTTCAGGAGGTATTAGGATAAATTTTGCCTTCAGGCACTGTTCAGAATCAACAGTGGCCTTCGATACATGCTGCACAACTTCTGAAGCTTTATATTGAAGGCAGCTTTGTAGCCACAAATTGGGACTACTGTGATGCCACCTGGGCTGCAAAAAGACTCTGGAGAGTTAGAGAACCATAGAGGGACTGCTTTGCATGGTGATCAGACTGTTGGGCATGGCAGATTACATATTTTATAAGGCTGTTATAGATAATGAAAAGTGGTTAAATATACTTAGGTTGGGGTCTATGGAGATTCTCAGTCATCCAGGACATGGTTGTCCCAAAGGTGCTTTTCCAAAAGGAAAATGGATTTCGTTTTTCCAGTTGAAAAACAAAGCCCAGTTGCTTTTTGAAAAAGCGCTTTGGGGACATACTTCTCTTGGGAATGAAAAGGAGAACGTAGAGAAATGGACAAATATTTGGATTACTTAGATCGGAATATATTATGGGACAAGCAGCTTGACCATCTCTGAATCTGTTTTAAAGTTTTTACTCATTATATTGTCACTTTAGGGATATAAATTGGTTTAAAAATAACTGTTATGATAAGCTAAATTGGGAAAGGAAGTTCTGTATACCGGGCCCCTGTTTAACTTGGCAAATGCTTCGTAGGCTGTATCTAGATTTAGCGATTTAAAAGGCATGCTTATTTCAGAACAGGCCACCATCTGTTTTCTTTCCAATAATCTTAGACACGCTTTGTGTTGGTGCACAAAAGACCTGTTTTGAAAGGGATGTGCATGTACTGTTTTGCTTCATTGCTATCTGAGTGCAATATTCAAAAATATTATACAATATTCACCCACCCACACATCGCTTTTTCCACACCAATGCTCTAAAAATGTTTTGGGTTATAATTCCTATCCTCTTGAGCTACCGTGAATATTTTCTGTTCTGTTTTGGTGATGATTAAAATTCTGATTAAACTCATCTGGTGGACATCAACTTGGGGAAAGCTGAAGTAAGAAATTACTGTGAGATAGGTAAAGGACTGCATTAAATCAGTTACCCATTTTCTCTTTATTTAGTACCCGATGGTAAATATTGCTGGGGGTTTTTTCCTGGCACAGCATTCAAAATCAGTAAGTAAACCAAGAATCGTAGAGCTGTTATAGTTCAATGTCTGTGCTTTAATCTGTGTGCACAACTTTTGAAATGCGGAGGCTTTATAGTTTTTGGTTTACCTACTAATTTTGAATGCTGTGCCAGGAAAAAAAAATCCTATTATTTTTCATTTGATGTCAGATTGGGATGCTAAAGGTTGGTTCCCACATGTGAGTTCTGGAGCAAGCCAGATCATCTTATTTATCAGTCCTGGTTCCAACTCTTTCAAACAGCCTTTCACCAGAAGCCCAGATGGCTTCATTGGTCTTTAGAAAACCTGAACTGCTCAGACCATTTAATCTAAATAAACAAGCCTACAACCCTTATCATTTTTAATTCTAGTAATTTATGGGGGGAAATGAGAATTTGAAGGATTTCTGGATTTCTTTGTATTTTATATTATTATGCATATTATTAATTATTTACATTATTACTGTTTTATTTTTATTTTATTATTTTAGTTTTTATTATACACTGGTATGAGTCCATATGGAATGTGGCAGACTATTGATCAATAAGTAAATACGATTATAGCCTTTTTGTTGCTCAGTTTTTGTGATTCACATTTGCTGATGTATACAAATATGTTTTGTTAGACTCAGCTAAAGTTAGAAAGGAACTGGGAAAGCTAGATGATCTTTCTGGTGCATTTGGTCCTTCCTTCCTTCCTTCCTTCCTTCCTTCCTTCCTTCCTTCCTTCCTTCCTTCCTT
>JANHFL010002631.1:115236-132763 GCA_032468155.1 Oxyrhabdium leporinum | reverse complement strand
CTTGCCACAATTAAGTGAATCACTGCAGTTGTTAAGTTAGTAACATGATTGTTAAGTGAATTTAGCTTGTCAGAAGGTTGCAAAAGGTAATCACATGACCCCAAGACACTGTAACCATTATAAATACGAGTCAATTGCCAAGTGTCTGAATTTTGATCATGTGACCATGGGGATGCTGCAATGGTCGCAAATCTGAAAATACTCATAAGTCACTTTTTTCAGTGTTGTAACTTCAAACGGTCAATAAATAACTGTTCTAACCCAAGGACTGCCTATATTGAAGTCAGTGATCGCTCAGCTAACCAACAGGTTTGTAGTCTAAACTATGTAGAGGTTACATTTCTGACCTGGGAAAAAAGTGAGTAAAAGCACATGAGGACAAAGAAAGAAATAGGGAGATCTCCCTCTTTCATAAAAGTAGCCCCTGGATCACTCAGTGAAGCTGAATAATGGAAGTTTCAGTTGTGAAATATGTATTATTTCATAAAGGGTATAAATAAACCAGGGGTGTCAATTTCATTGAGGGCCGTATCAGGGTTGTGTTTGAACTCGGGTGCCCAGGGTGGGTGTGGCCAGAATGGGCATGGCCACTTTGACATCACTTGTGTCAGAGGCGCCTGTAGCGGCTCCCGAGCTCCGTTTTTGGCTGCAATGGCCTCCTTCAACCCTCTGCCAATGAAAACGGAGCTCTGTTTTCAATGGCAGAGGCACCGCGGACGGGTCCTTCGTTGTTTCCAGGGTGGCCCCGTGAGCCAGATCTAAGCAGCCCATCAGGCCCGCAGGCCTTGAGTTTGACACCCCTGAAATAAAATATCAAATTTACTATAAGAAAATTGACCAATTTTATGACCTTTGTGGCATTGTTAAGTGAACCCATTTTTTGCTATGGCATGGTTTGGTCAAAACCATCATAAAACAGTCATGTGACTGCAGGGTGGGAGGAGGAAATGCTGGAACTTCAGAACCAGGTCTTAACTCCCCTCTTGCAAGTAGGCTGCAACTTTGAATGTTTATTAAGCAACCATTTGTAAGTTAAGGATTATATGCAGACAAATTCATGAAGGTTTGTTTAATGGTATTAAGTTATAATGCCTCTTCTATAACATTGGCAATATCTGTTACTGAGAAATACACTCTTTTTTTTTAAAATAAGTTTTTATTTTATTTTTAATACAATCTTCCATTACACGGTGTGTCATCTGGGTACAAATATTTTGCAATAGTAATTAAAATTGCAACTATATTCTTTATATTAATATTTTGCTAATATACATAATATGTCTTTCATTATAACAATCATCATCTTAACATTTTTAATTTAGAAATACACTCTAGTGAATTTTCCGTGTGTACATGGTTAGCTATAATAGGCACAGATGGATAGACCAACTAAAGCCTGGGACTCATCCAACATGTTTCTTCTCATGAGTTTATCTATGACAAGTAAGTGAAACATTGAAAGGCTATCTTCTTTTTCACTGTTTTTAAAATTAGTACTGAAAAAACTTCTTCCTATCCTGTTGTTAAATTAGCACAAACATTAGTACTAATTAGAAATTAGTGCATTTCTGAGCCTCACAGAGAACAAATTTCTTTTGTTCTTATTAGAATAAAATATTTCATATCACTTTTTACCTAGAAGAACGCATAAATATAAATTAAATTATCCTTTAGGTTCTAAATTCAATGTGTCTACTATGCTATATTTACAGGATCAAGAATGCAGCTACTTTCAGTGGATTTAATGTGAATCACAACTAGCAATTCATTCTTTTAAACATCTTTCTAAAGATCATAGCCAGCATGTGTTATAAGATAGTTTTCCTGAAATTCTTAACCACAAGTGGTGTTAATGAAAGAAGATCTAGAAATGATTAGTCCTCTCTAATTTGGTCTATGTCAAAGAAGAAGGAAGAATTAAGTCCTTCTATTTACATAAATCAAGTTTACAAACATAGTTCAAAAAGTCTTCAAGTCTTGAACTAAAAATCCCCGACAGTGAGGAAATGACAATCATTTTCTATCTTTAATAAAAAGTGTTTTGCCTTTGAAATATAGGTTTTCACAAAGAATTGCAAAATATTCACTCCCTTAGTATTATCTGTCATTTCTGCCTAAGGAAAACATTTGTGATACCATCTGCTAAACAAACACACATGTAGTTCTGAGCTAATAGCATGAAATATGACTTTGCATTCATTTGTCATGTTACTTAAAAATACAAGTTGAGCTGCAACTTTAAGTATATAGGCAACATTTCTTTTTAAGTCTATGCAAAAAGAATCTAGTTTCTTCTTCTGGTTCACTTGTTAAGTTGCTAAGCTGCTCAGCTGGAAAGCACTCTTCGCTTATCTTAGAAAGTATTTTAAACTATTCAAAGGTAAGACTATTTAGTTCAAAGTCATTCGAACTATATTTGATAGCCCTGAGCAGCATTAAAATTGACCCCTGCAATGTTCAAAAGTTTTAATATTTCTAATTCTATTTGGTTTTTGAAATGTATGAATATAGCCTTTAAGAATATGATAATGCAGACTGTTTGGGTGTTAGGAAAAAGACACTTGATATCTGTGTTTTACAAATTTTTAAAAAGTTAGATATTTTCTTAGAGAAATTTGACACTTTCCAATTTTAATCCAACACAAATTACTATCACTAAATATACATCAAAATTGATGGTTATATCAAGATTGACTAAACAAATGGCAGCAAACATGTCTATATTTAGCATTAAGCCAAAACCAAAATAAATTATATAATGAAATACTACAATGTGAAATCCAGAAAATATACTTTTGATGCTGCACAGATGTTCCTAAATTTGTTTTTAATATATGTTTATTTATGAAAGTCAAGTTATACTTAATTTTTTTAAAATTGAAACCATGTGAGTATGCATATGAAATCCAGTTTGATATGCTGTCAAGGTATTATTTTTAATAATTTGAATCTACATGGTACAACTATGGATTTCCAGAACAGACAATCTGAAGATATAAAATGATTTATTTTAAAATATGACACAGGAAATTGCAGACCTACCACCAATTAACTAAATTTAGGCTAGTAGTATATGATTCTTCTATATCTTGATCACTTTAACTTATATTAAACATTGATATTTCCGATTTAATGAGAAATAATCAATGTATAATTCTTAAGACTAGTTATGACAAAACAATATAACAATTCAAAATATTTAGCACTAACAATTTCAATCAATCCCAAGTCAATTGCTATATGCCTTTCAGTGAAGAGAAATTCAAAAATGCTTGCCCAAGTGGTAATCTCCAAGAAATATGAAATTCCTATTAAGAAAGAAGTATGGCTTTGAGTTACTAATATTGTTCCAACCACACAAAATGTTAAGAGTTGTTCAAACTTCTAGATTATTGATCCAAACAAGCAATAGGTTTATACTTGGCTGATAACATCTTGGTTTTACCTGAAAAAGTGAGCATGAAGCTACAGAATTATCAGGCATGGAAAGCTTATAATATGATCCAGAGACGTCTATGGGGGGAAGGCAAGACAGAATTAAACAGACATTGCCCTATGAGGTCTACCTCTTTTAGAGCTTTAGTTTCTTCGACAGAAGCCTGTGAATACCCCTGCTCAAAGCTGATTCAGAGTCCTGACCTGCTTTGAACACTCCAAGGTTTGGAAACTAATAACAAAAACAGTTTTTTGGAAAAGAAATAAGACAACAGTTGCGTTTATACGTAATGCTGAGCTTTTCACTTCAGATAATTTAATGGTTGCTGTAGTCTTTACGACTTGCAGAAGCCAAGCCGAAGCAACCAACTACAAAAATTAGTATGCGTGTTCCCAGTGAGGCTGATTATTTAGTAATTTTGGTTTCCATTTTTTTTTTATTTTCAAAAGTTATTAATACTAAGCAGCCAGATTTCTTTATGGTGTTCAAGGTCAATGTAAATTCACAGGAATAATTTATCAGACATTAGGATTTCATAGAGTGGGTTCATACAGAAACAAAGTGATGTTTTTATTAAAAGCAGCTCATTAAACAAATCACAATTGGCTGAAGTTATACCCCATTCTAAAACCAAGCCAAATTGTAGTACGGCTTGATCAGTTTCCCTGACCAGCTGAAAAATCAGAATATAATGAAAACAATGCTTAAAGAATGATAACAAATGGAAAATTTCACAAATAGAATATGTATCTATAAAAACTACGAGTCAACTGAATAAAGTCAAACCCTCAGTGCTTAACATACATATAAATACACATATAATTATAATACTGTCTTCTCTGGGGTAAGAAATAAGATGCAGAGCACAGAAAAGAAATAAATTCAAGAAATTAAAGTCTTGGGATTTTTTTTTTCTTTAAAAAAGTTAACATAAATAAAATTACTTTACGCCCAGTTAGTTCACTATATACCGCCACAAATTTCTACCATTCAAATCACCCCTGCTGCCAACCCATTCATATTTTGCTTCACACATGGGTAGTTGGTATCTTTTTCAAAGATGTCATCAGCTCTACTGATCTCTCAGTTTTGCATTCAAATCACACTTACTATATTCAGCACCCATACATTCTTGACCTAATCTCTTCTCATTTTATCACTTACATTCAGCTAACTTTTACATGCCTCTCACTTCGAGATAACAAAGAGGGCAGCAGCATGTTGTTAAACCAGAACCATTTCTGCTTCTTTTGGTAAACATTTCTTGTTTCAGACCTTGTACCATTAGCATTGGTCCATCTTAAAAGGTTCCCACTTAAAATAGGTGAATTTATCGACTTGCTCTAGTTTTTCACTACTTGTACATGACCTGTAAATGTTCACTCTCCTCTCTGTGTCAAGCACCACTACCTTGGTCTTTGATACATTAATTTTCAAATCCATCCTCCTTGATGCATCATATAGTCTAACACTCACAGCAAGCCATTTGACTTCTCTGCTAACAATACGGCTTTATTTATATACAAAGGCAAACATATATTCACCTTCCTACCGTACACTCCATCATCACAACCATTCTCTGTATATTTCTCCACAAATACACTGAAGGGGGACATGGCACAGCCCTCTGTTTGTTCTGAAACTTCCTTTATCTGCCATTCTTATTGCATTCAGCCACCAACCTTCAAGAACATTATCACGCAAAACATTCCATAATTCAAGAGTACTCACTTTATAGTACATTCCTTCTAAATCAACAACCATAACAAGTTTCTTTTTTATATTGATATACTCTCAGTAAGCTTAAAGAATAAATAGTTGTACAACAGGAATGTAACAATTAAAAGCACATGGTAACCTTTGATCTTTAATATTGTCTTGTTACTAAATTCGTGCCTGTCATTTCACTTTTAGAGTATAGAAAGCATTTTTTTAAAAACTCAAAGGTGGGGTAAGTAAGATTCCTGTAGCTCACATTTAAGAAATTTGTATGTTGTTTTGTTCATAAGTATTAAAACTTTTGGGGAAATTAAGGAAATATTGAAAACGCCTTACAATTATTGCTCATGGAAAAAGAACAAACTTACCTTTTCATCTGTATATCCATTCCGGTCAATATGATAAAGTGATGCTATGTGTGTTATAATCCACCAACTGAAGCTCAGGGGATCCTTGCATAGAATTGATTCAAAGGCAGATACTGAATCAGTACCATTGTTTTTTTCAAATACTTTCTTCAGAATTTTATTTAGCCAGCTCCAAAAAGACTGTAAAGAAAGCCAACAGTTTTTAAAAGGAAACTTGCACACTTCAGCCATCTGCTTAGCTCTTGAGAATTTTTCCTATTACTTTTTTGCTTCACCAGATAGCAGATTATACAGGACAAATTCTGAGGCTGAAATGGAAAACAATCTGATCTTTTTCTTAGCTAACCTTTTAAGCATACCTTTGGATATACTTTGGATATACCCTGGAAACACTGAAGGACCAGCCCATGGTGCCTCTGCCAGTGAAAACGGAGCCTGGGAGGACAGCATGTAACCCTCCTCGGTGGCTGCGATGGCCTCCGGCAGCCCTCCTGGGCTCTGTTTTCACTGGCAGAGGGCTGCAGGAGGCCATCCCAGCTGAAAATGGAGCCTAGGAGGGCCGTGCACAGCCCTCACAAGTTCCGTTTTCGCTGGCAGACTGCTAGCAAAACAAACTACTAACAAAAGTGGCATTTGATCACACAAGTGATGAGCTGGCCCCACCCACTCTGCCCCCCTCCAAGGTCAAACACAACCCTGATGCAGCCCTCAATGAAATCAAGTTTGACATCTCTGTTCTATGTAATTCTACTTTTGATAATAGATTTTTCTCAATGAAATCGGGTTCTGAATTGGATAAGGGTATAAATTCTTTGACCTTCACTGTAGACTTAATATGATTTAGAGTTTCCTTGAACGCAATCAAAATATACCATTAATATAAATGTATACCATTTGGGGGACAATCTACAGAGAAAGGGCCATTTGACATAGGATTATAGCAAAGTAAAAGAGTAAAATCAAGTCTCTTGATTGTAAGAGGCAAAAACCCTGAATAAATAAAAGAATCAAATCAAGTTCAGCCACATCTCAATCAACAATTTCTGAACAAACCTTTATATTTAAAATCCAAATTATGCAACTAAGGTAGGGATAGGCAACCTGGTGCTATCCGGCTATTTTAGATAGAAACTTCAGTTTGTAACTATATACTTTAAGAGACCATCTTTAGATTATATAAAGGACAGAGAATATTTTCAGTATAATCGGGAGAAGGACAAACTAGATGAGGGCAGTGATTTGCTATTATTTGGTGGAAATAAAGACAGGTTTCAGGATTCTCCAAGATTGTGTTTTTTCTGATTATTTATACTCAAGCAAATTGTTCAATAAAAAAAAAATCAATTTAGCAGGATTTAGATTAATACACCCAATGTTTGCTTCTGTTCTTTATAGTAATAAGATCATGGACCGACCTAAAATAAGTAAAAACAATAAAGGACAGTAAAATAATGTAACAATACAGTACCTTACCACCCCATTTAATATAATCAATAACCATTTCCAAATGTATGTAGGATCCAATCTGAGCTGGTTATACTCTGCTAGAGAGAAGTTTCCTAAGCATGGGCTCCAGCACTTCTGAAAACTCAGAAGACTATTCAATCTTTTGTTGCTTGTATCTTATGATTTATATTGTTTATTTAGTATCCTAATATGATTTATGTTGATTGCTTTAGTATCCTATGACTATCACTAAGTGTTGTATCTTATTTATGATGTATTTTTACAATGACTATGATCATGATTTAGCACTTATTGCTTGTATGTACACTGAGATTCGATTCAATTCGATTCGATTCGATTCCTCTGGTCCTGGTGACCAACCCAGATTGGATTCTGCAACATTATCCTGGGATACGTATATTCGCCTTCATTCCAAATGTATGTACTGTTTGTAAAGCAGAAGTTCTATGAGCTACAATGTAAATCAGTTTGGAATAGTGAAGCCCACAACACACATCAGGAGAAGATAGAGCCTATGAAGAAGCTATGACTATTGTATGGACATTAATTTATGACTGACCTCCCCAAGGCCAAATACCAGAAATTTTAAGTATAAATTCTTAGTGGTGGAAAGAATCGCTTATTGTGCTATTGATTCTTTCAGCTACTACAGTGCTAATGATTCCCCAACTAAGTCTGAATGGATGGTTGCCTTACTCCTGGTCTGATAATATCCAGCAATACCATGCTGAAAATTATTTGACCGTGCTGGTCAACTAGCATAAACTTCTTTAAAGTTTATAGGAAGAAAAAAGCAACACGTCTGATATAAGTTTGCCTATAGGGTAGATAAAACCATTTGATATATTTGTCAAACTATGAATTTCTGCAGGTTTCCAACGCAATCTGTTTCATGAAATGTATTCATGCTGGGAGTGTAACAATTCCTACCTCTGTAAGAGATGCTTTATTTCTATGGTCAAGCAGATGAATAAGCAGAACCCACAGCTCTTTTATACAGGTACAAGTATAGTGGTGAGTAATAAGAGCTTCAGAGAGCCTAACCTGCAACAAATAACATTTTAACTCAGAGAAGGCAGAAAACATTTATATATGAACAAACTTCAGAGATGGAGGAAGCAGTTGAAAAATATCACTGAAATACTTAAGTGTAAATATAAAAAGATTAAACCATCCAGCAAGCAGTATACATTTTCTTTCTTTTTGAAAAAAAAGAAGCTGCCAAATCTTTGTATGCATGTGCCTGAAATCCAAATGTAAAGACTGCACATTATCTTTGTGGTGTTATAATTTCTTCGCCTACAGCAATTTTTCAGAAGTGACTTCCTTTAAGGAAGAAAATGGATAGGTGTGAGCTTGGATATGTGTGTTAGAGAAAAAGAGAAAGAGATTTATCTAGATCTGTCAAAACCACAAGGAATTATTTATGTGCCCAATACTAAGAAAAGGTTTAAGGAGTGTTCATCTCAATACGATTCATACACATTGTTTGCTTCTTTATTGGTGAAAAATTATTGAAATTGTCCTAATGTTAAGACTTAGAAAAATAATTTTGGTGACTTCCTGTTCCATTCTAGAAAACCTTCTGACTCTTGAAAGCAATTTTTGGAAGAACGACCTACTTAAAAATCACATTTCAATAATCTGGTTATATTTGAAATTTCAAGTGCCACATTAACCATTATTAAACAGTGCATAAGGAAATTTATTTAACATTCATATAATGTTCTGGAAAAATGATTTTAAAACTAGTACACTAAGTCTATGCTTTACAGATTAAGACCACAATCTTCTCTATATTTTCTTAGTATCCAGTTTGCCAAATTCAGCAGAGCTTGTTCTTAAGCTCTGTAGTTATTTAAAGTTACCTGTCAGATATTAAGGGCTACCATTCAGGATGGTTAATATTATAGTTAAAACCTTAGTGATAGTCACTCATCACTATCTGTTATATTCTATATCATGCAGAAAATCAACAAGCATCTTAGAATAATTCAAATAAAAGAACACACAAGAAATAACATTTTTCTACTCCCCAGTATCAGCATGAAAATAATAAAAATAAAGTCACAGACTCTGCATAAATGGTATCTTAAGAAATTTCTGCAGCATTAACTTTGTATTAACTTTCTATCCCTGAAAGTATGATAAAACTATGTTATTGCTAAATAAACCATTATTTTCAAATTATTCAACACTAATTTTTATGATAGAACCTATGCCATACATGATAGAATCAAAACACTCCATTGTTTGGAAGCAATGCAATATTTCCTGAATTGTTTAGTCTGCCATCTTTAATCAAATGAGTTATACCTTGCTGTACCAGCAGGTGGTATTGTAGTCACATATAGCAAGAGACTACCACTCCCCTTTTAAGATTTAAAAAGTTTCATTTCATTTTGCATTACATTTGGATAATAAATACTTTTTACATGTCACGTAGATTTGCCCTTTATCCAATTCAAGACTAACCTATTTGATAGTTTAGAATTAATTAGCTGAATAATTTATTTTGCACTTGGGAAATTTGGAAGGTAAAGGAAACAATGCATACGACAAACAAACCTTTTCATATTTTTTTTTGTAAAAGTAGAGTACTAAAAATTGTGTGTGTGTGTGTGTCTTTGTATGTGTGCGAGGGCAGGCCCCCCATTTTATAACAAATGTTCAACTAAAATTAGGAGATAAATGGATATAATAACTCTTAACCAGCTCTTTTGTTTCCTGTCACAGTCTAAAGACTGTTGATCTCTCTAGAGCATTAGGGCCATAGGAAAACAGGAATATCTGGGGTTTTCCACTTGCCAAAGACATCACTCACTTTTAGAGTTCACAGACTTCATTTCTCGACAAAGGCATTTCTCAAGCTGTATTTTCATTTAACTACCTCACATAGGTGACTTAATAGAATCTAACCAAAAGCACTAAGATGAATTTATCTGGGAAATACTGTTTTAATATATATTAATAGATACATTTCTACTGTCTCAGAAATTTAGGCAATATTACCATAATATTGAATTAAATTTCAATACCTTTGAATACCTCTTAACTGACAAACTTATCAGATCATATAAGAGGTTACCACAGTGATCTTCAAACAAACTGATATTGGTTAGATTTTCTCCAGTTAAATTTGTAAATCTGTGAGCATATATGGTTTGCCCTAGAAAATACAAATAAAAAACGAATTCATGTAGAAATATATATATTTTCAGTGCAAAAACAAACAACTGCAAACCAAACCTATAGTAATTCATTTTCTAAATTTATCATATAGAAAATCTCAAATTTGTATCTTTTGGATGTATCATTTGTGGGTGATCTTGGAGCAGTCACTCTCTTTCTCAGCCCAACCCACCTCACCAAGTGGCGAACATACTTCTAATACACCTCACATTGTGTGTGGAAAATAGAATGCTCACCACCTTGAGTTATTATTTTAATCCATATAATAAAAGACAGTATAAAAATAAATAAATGAAATAAAAAGTTGATATCACTATATCTTTGCAGTAGGATGAAAATGTCCAGTCCTGGTTCAGTAACAGAATCTTATATCCTGTTTTAGATATGGATTCTTGTAGGACCATGCCAAATATTTAATTGCAAACGATTTCCTCCCCGCCACCCAAGAAAAGGTTTTTAAAAATATTACATATCATACTTATCTATACAGGAAGCTTTATAGACTAAATTGGTCATGACAAAATTAATGCTGATTTCATTACTGTAGCTTCATTAGTTTCCTCTAAGCATAATTAACTTTGGTCCAAAATTACTATCGCAACACACAGGAATCCCTTTAGTTTCTCTTCCATCAGTGCATGCCTCAAATGGCCTCTGTAAAAATGCTATTTACATTTGGAGATTGCTCAGGAATAGGGAAAGGAACAGGAATGTCATTGGCTATTAATGTTCAGTTAGGATTGAAGAGAGGGAAAGCATTGAGAAAGCACCATTGTATGCATGGGTAGGAAGGGAGCTTGGGAGATAGATAATTATATCTGAAGATGGTTTGAGTTCTGCATTTCCCCAACATTGCTGTTTCTTAGGCTGCTCTTGGTCCCCCTTTCTCTCTGACTACTGAAAGGAAACTCTAAAATTTAGAAGGGGGAATGGAAGCAATATTTGGAAGGAAGGCATGGCCACATAAACAGGTCTTCAGACTAAAAGCACCCCACTAGCTTTTATTGTAAACTCTAAATTCTTATTGTTAAATAATGTACAAAGGATGCAATCTAGGATTAAGCATTGTAAAACATAATAAAGATGGCTTTAATGTTGAAAATACCAATGTTTTCTCCTTCAGCCATGTGTTAAATTAGCTCTCACAGTGAATCTGAACAAACTTTTCCTACTATAGTATGTGACCTTCAGTGTTGGCCCAATTCAAAATATCACCCACTCCCTATATTGTGCAACTCCAAGAACAAATATTTAGGGGTAAAGTAGTCTGAGTACACAGAACATATATTGAGTAAATGTTAATAGGGTGCCTTATTGTCACTTAATTCATACCTTTTTATCAATTATTAAATAAACTTGTGGAAGTAGAGGGAGGTATAGAGAAGTTAGAAATAAGTGGCATTCATCTATCATTCAGCAGCTAAGATTGACAGTACTCTACATCAGTGCTGAATGATGTCTGGTTACCACTGATCCCTTTAAAATGGAGTTGTCAATCAAGGAATTGTTTTGGTTTTTTAAAAAAATCTGAGTATATCTATACGCTTCATTGGTTAGAGTAACCAGGATCTCTCAGAATAGCCATTTTTGATACCACAATGTATTTAGAATGAGTAATTCTAAACACTGCATTTTTTAGATATTCTAAGAGAACTTGCATGAATAATTTTAAAAATATTGCAGCATAATCACATGTGAGCACACATTACATTACGTGCCTTCAAAATATTTTTATAACTTCATTAATAAAGATAAAGATAACTGTTAAATTTAGAATTGTGCTGTAACATTAACAGACTGTGGAGCATGCAATTTGTGCAAGGACCTTTTCCCCTCTCAAAATACAATGAAAACAAAATGTATTTGTAACGAATTAAGTTAGAAATTCCATCAAAATCAAAAGGACACTAAGTGCTTATTGATTTTAAATCAATAGGACAAATAATAAATGGATAGATGCATTGATCTTTTAATTGATTTATAAGTGAAGTTTTGCTGTGAAATTATATAAATCAGTTGAGTTATTCATTGATTTTAAAAAATGGTGCTGCACAGATTAATCAATCTCATTAAGGCTGTTTATAATTTATAATTTGAGGACTAAAAGTTTATAGTTAAAAGAAATGAAGTAGAAATAAGCTATATTAGGAATCCCCAAGCTTGTTCCTTCAGAATATTGTCCCAATTTCAACATAATATTAGATTTCGGTCTCCATAATTCTCTGCCACTTTTCCTAATTTAGAATACCAGGAACTTAAGTTTATCATATTCTGGCAGGCACCAGGATGAGGAAGACTGATCTTCCCAATCACCAGATATTCACATAAGACGGTATTCTGATTTTTTGTTTTATTTAGTTTCCATGTTTAAAAATATGTTTGAACTTCATTTTCCCTTAATAGCAAAAAATAACAGGAAGCACAATCTCTTTCCATATTTCAGTTTCTCTTTTATTTCTTGGTGAATTATTTGGAAATATTTTTACTGCACCTCCGTGAATCTTAAATTCATTTGTTACTGAATAGTCTTAACAACCATTGTGTAAGCTTAGGTCTTAATAGAGCTATGGGAAAGTGAACAGCTGTAAAAATTGAAACTATAAATAAATAAATGCAAGCATTTTAAATCCCAATTTTGCAAGCAAAAGTAAACAAATTCATCAAACTGTAGTATACTTAAATGAATGTTTCCCATTATATCTGAAAATTTGAATTTTTAATTTTAATGTCAACTTGCTAAAACCTGGACTATGAAGTTCTGGTTTAAGAATCTTAATAGATTCGCCAGCTACCAACCAAAATCCCAGAGTTAATGAAGTACCACATTTAAAAATATGAAGATTGATGTAAGAATGTCAGTATGTAGAGAGAGTAAAGGATGAAGATGCCTGATTATCAGTAATGCAACCCACAACTTCTCCCCTTCCTTTTGCAGATTGCCTCACTTTTCTTGTGTTTGTCCACCCTCTCCTACACATAAGGAGGCACCAAAGCAGAGCAAATGCTGTAATCTCTGAGTTAAGAGCCAGAGCTCACTAATTAAAATTAAGCTTAATTTTGATATTGAAAATTGTACAGTTAATCCTTGAGGTACGACCATTTGTTCAGACACTAAATTTACAGTGACACTGAACAATTGGTGGTTATACCCAGTCCCTAAACATACAGCCATTGCAAAAGCAAAATTTGGGCACTTGGCAGCCTTCCAGCATATATGACCACAGGCACTTCCATCTACCTATCTCCCCCCCACCTCTGCTGGCCCTGCCACCCTTACACCTCCAGATAACCTTCATTGTCTTCTTTCTGCCACCGTTGAGATAACAACTAAGCTTTTTCTTAGTTAGCTGATGACCGTGCCAGGCTTCTTCTCAAAGCCATGTTGACCTCTTGTCCAAATTGTGCATAGCCTATTGGAGAGGTTTTGGAAAGCAGATTGTGTTGGCCAGGTCGGCTGTGGCAGAGGCAGTGGAGTGTAAGGTGGCCAAAAGGGAAGCGATGGGGAGAGATAGGCAGATGGGTGAGTTGAAAAGAAGGCAATCCCTTATCTTACCAAGGCTCAGGGCTGGGAGGGACCAAATCAGGAGTAGTTTGGATCAGGTAGGATCCTTGGCTAACAACTGCTAGGATCTGCACATTTCAGAATATTAAATACACTTTTTTTATGAAGACTACAGAATATGAACTCTCCTTGGGATTATTGTTTTAGCAATTATTTGCATGTATTTTATTTATCCTTCCAAATCCCAACATACAAATAACACAAAAGATATAAACAAAGTGACTCACTTTGCATCTTTTCATCAAGAAGATGGTGGATTTCCAACACTGACCAGTGAATGTCTATGTACAGATGCAGCAAGTGCCATGATGGAGGAAATAACTACATTAAAAATATCCAAGAAAAATACTATATGTTATATTTTAATTTATATACATATGCAGAATACACTGTGACATATAAAGATTTAAAATGAACTGGCCTTCCATGTGTTGGAAACAGATTGATAATTAATGTAGTAGAGTACATGTAATATTACGGTATTAAAACGATGCCAAATATTGTCACTTTTAACAGGGAAAAGACAATTTAATAACAAAAACTATAAGGCCCTGTTATTACTAGTGTAAACAGGTATCCAGTCATTTAAAAATTATAGCACCACTACAAGTAGTCCTCATTTAGTAACAACTGGGACTGGCAACTTGGTAGTTAAGCAAAGAGGTCACTAAGTGAAACTGCGACTATGCTTACAATCTTACTTCTGTTTCCTTTACTTTATTGACCTGTGAAGCTTATAAATACGGAAACTGGTCGCAAAGTTACATTTTCAACACCATTATAACTACAGTCACTAAACAAGGCAGTTGCTAAATGAGAACTCCCTGTATATGTCGTATATTTTTATCTCCTTTTTACCCTTAGGAATGTTTTTCACTTTTATCTCAGCATACATATAAGCTATAATATTCTGAATTTCCTATATATCCAATAGCAATGAGTTATACTACAAGAACATCTTGTTTTTGGAAACAATGATGGGCAATTCAACTCTTCTGAGTTCAGGGAAAGTGTGGAGATACAAAGTACTTTTGGTATTTTTATACAGGTCAAGTACACTGTCCTATGGAAGTAGGATTCTCCAGCTTATTAGCCACAGAGAAACTTGAAACATTTCCTAAAATAGTAGAGGAGAAGAAAACAAAGGGCAAACTGAATTTGGGTTGGGACTTTGGGAACTGAATGAAAATATTGAGCAGAGACACAAACCCCACACCTACCCATTCCTAAAGACACATGTATTTTAGAAGGCAGACATCCTAAAGTACAGTATTTCACACACGTGCGTACAAAATCTTCCCCAAGTTCAGCATTAATGGGGAAGAAAGACTAGGACCTGTGTATGAAGTTCAACAGGCTAGATGAGAAACCTCCTGGGAGCTGGCCTACAAGTTAAAGATCTTCCATATCTATGCCAAGAGACGAGCCCTCACCTCTGAGGTCATCACTTGATAACGGTAGTGACTTTGTGCCATATCTTACAGCAGTCCCCTGCGACTTCTCATCAATGTCCCAACATTTACAAATAATATATTCTGTATTTCTGCATGGTCCTCATGTTTGATAATATTACTTATAAAGAAAAAACAACAACAACAGACCACCTTTGCTTGAGGCAGAATGGTGTTTCCTTCTAGAATGCAAGCAGGGAGGTCATATAGGCGGCCAATATGCAATGTCAACGAATAGAGCTCTTCAACAATCGAGGAAGGCAGTTGTGCTTCTCGTTTCTCATACGGATGGAACAGCTCGTCTTCTGTTTCATGTGGCTCCAGATACCTGAAGAAATTCATGGAAACATAGTACTACACAACATAAAATATACCGAATGGATGAAACAGGACTTATGCTTGACATCTCACCTGAAGATGAAAACTTTCACATACTGCAGGAACTCAACACATTTTTGTCTCATATTATGTGCTTCCAAGTGACGGTTTGCAGCTTGACCTGAAATAAGTTAGAAATTAAGGATGGGCTCTTAGGGAGTTCGTGCACTACACAATTTTACTTGATATTCACATGCATATTATCATTGCAATAGTTCGAATATCTGTAGCTTGGGTGCAGTACAAGGAGGAAGGTTCGTTCTCTGAGCTTGTGGGTTGGATAGGTAACAACATCAGCGGAGTTTAGGGGATGTCAGTGTCAGTGTTCTTCTTTTTATAAGGGCTTCAGGTATGGGCGTGTCAATCACAAGACCCTCACTTGACATAACGACACCTGAAGCACTTATAAATAGAAGAACATTGACACTAAACTCTGCTGAAGATGTTACCTAGCCTGGTAACGAAATGTTCAGAAACCATCCCACAAGCTCGGAGAATGAACCTTCACCCTCACATATTATCATAATTTTATATTAAGTGGACACCCCCCCGCCCTTGAGCTGAATCATCTACACAAGTTTAACAAGAATAAGCCAATTCATAAACTAGGCGTTTAAACTGTGAATTGCGACCTCTTAGGATGCTGTGAACAAATCTGCACATTTTGAGGGGCTTGTGCGCCAAAGCTAGAAACCCATCCTGAACTTCTTAAAAAGTGAACTTTTTCCCATTCTGCATAGACATAATGGCTGAGGTTTTCCCAAGGGAAACAAACCTGGGTTGTGGTTCACCAGGGTCTAGGTTTTCCTAAACAAGAGTACAAATGGTTTAAAAAAAAGTCCCTTCCTTCTCTTAAGTCCTGAGGGGGCCTTCTGGAATAAAGCACAATGGGCGAACCACCTTGGCAGATAAAGGGAAAATGGAAAACAGAGGCAGAAGGAAAAATTTGGGGACATGGAGGGGAGGGGAAGATGTCAGTCAAGGCAATCATCCTTAGCAAGGATGGGGCTCCCTTTACATTCTGTGCAAAGACTTCAAGTTTGGTCTCCTCTGTTCTTGCCCAGGGCTGCTTCTCCTTTCCCCAGTAGTCCTCACTTGGCCGAGGTGGGGAGCCTGAACTCAAGCAGTCCACTTTCCCAAGGCAAGACAGTTAAAGTTCACATTAAACGCATTGTGTAACTCTTGGAAAAGCCTTATAAGTCAGAAGCTGAAAAAGACAGAGGTAGAGGGAAAATGGCTTCTTCAGTGGTGAAATCTATTTTTTTTCACCACCGGTTCTATGGGCATGGCTTGGTGGGGGGATGTCATGTGACTGAGTGGGTGTGGCCAGCTCAACGTCACGACAAGGTGGGGTGGCGGCACTCTGCTGTGAGTGAGGTCGAGTTGGCCACGCCCACCCAGTCACATAACTGATGTTGTAGAGACGGCGATGCTGACTGCCTGCCGAATGCAGGCAAAAGATTAGTTGGAAAAAAAGAGAAGGCAAAGAGATGGCAGTTGGAGACTTCTGGCGCAGCTTTTTGCTGGCGCAAATCTGCAGCCACTGCCTCTTTGCCGGCCAGAATCAAGCTGGGAGCCGCCACAGCCTGTCCCTTTATGATTCCTCCCCGTGGCGGCAGCTGGAGGCAGGCAAGCTCTGGGGACAGGCTGTGGCAGCTGCCTTCCAAGCAGGCAGGGCCAGCATTGGTGGTGACCTGGCCCGTTTAGGTGCCACGGTGCTCACCTTTGGGCTCAGTGGGGTGGACTGCTGCGCTACAAAGGAGGCCAGCGCGAGGGAACTACGGGGAGCAGGGGAAAAGGAAAAGCCCCCTTCCCTTGCATCGGCCGTTCCGTTGCCCGTTTCGCCATTGCAACTCCACGCCAGGGAGCTTTCACCCACCCCCAGATGCCCTCGCTTTCCCCCAATTCTCCAAGCATTTCTTTGCCTACCTTATTTCCAGCTCCATCGCGTTTC
>JANHFL010002631.1:71833-91151 GCA_032468155.1 Oxyrhabdium leporinum | reverse complement strand
TCCAGTCACAACTGATGAAGCTTCTTGGAGAAGAAATGAAATGTCTTCTTCCTCAAGGAAAAAGCAGTCCAGCTGTGTTTTGAAAAAAAGCACCGATGACTGAGAATCTCCATAGACATTCTACCTGTAATATATTTTTACTATATTTTCATATTCTTTTTCCTTACTTTCACTTGTTTTCATTCTGTCTGGAAGTCAATCCATCTTATAATAGTTGAGAAGAAAACAGCCTGATCTGATTGATCAAATCAAGGAACAGATGGTGGAGGATGGAATGCAATATTTGAAATATTGATTGCAGTATAAGTAGAACTCACTTTTGATATACAGAATTTCCTGGAATTCCCATTTTCCTATCTTTTCTATTATAAACCAGAAATTCTTTGTATAATTTTATATTGGAGGTTATGTTTGTTCCCATCTGGGGAGAAATCTTACACTTTCATTAATCTCTCAATTGTTTTTCACACACTATCAAATAATTATGTTTTGAAGTCATATTTGAGATTATATTCATGCTTTTGCATTGTAAATATGAATACACAGAGCCGTAAATCGTGCATTAAAAAAAACACCACATTTTTCTCTAAGTAGATTCTCACTGAACAGTAATCATTTAGAGGATTCCAAACAACCCAGTCAGTTATTTTCTGTGCTTGTTTCATTCTTCCCATCCATCCATATTAAGCAAAATATTTTCCCCCAAATCACATTCATTCAGGCATTCCATATTTTTCTCCCAACTTTATTTCTGATTCTTTTATGATCACCATTCACTGGACCATTACATGTCACCAAGACTGCATCTATTCCTGCATCATTATGATAGTGAAGGTGATGGTGGTGTCCCACTTTTCTTTTTTAAATCATTTTTAAATGGCATACATAAGGCTTTCATCTCCTGTTTCTTCATAACAATCTTGTGAGGTGAATGGGGCTGAGGGAGATTGACTGCCATATGGCTCAACAAAAGCTAAATGAAACCAATTAATAATTTTCATCATGGATTTCAACCTAAACATTCAATTCCCGGTACGGATTCATTTGCTACCCAGGATCTTCATTTAGCTCTAACGCATCCTTCCATTTTTGCTTAGTTACACAACTTATTTTTCTGTCTTTAATTTTATTTATTAATTCATGCCCTGCACCATTGCTCTGAGTGGCACATGCTGATATTATACTGAAAGCAACAGTATTGATCACAATTCTTGTCACTTTTAACTTTTTAAAAAAAATATAAATCTTACAAATCATAATTCAGAAAGATCTGTTTTCTTGCCTATACATTTCCAGTCTTATTTGTTGCTACAGAAGTGTAACAATTTTTGGTGCACTTTGATTGTCCTCAGATGGGCACATTGATATTGACCTCTGCTGCCTATCATGTGATTTCACATAATGCTTTTTAATAAGTTAGAAAAAGTGTAGACTAGGTTACCAGCCATAGTCATACATTGACATATAGGTAGTCCTTCACTTACCACTGTAATGGATCCTGGAATTGCGGTTGTAAGTCACTGCATTAATAGGTCAAGGCATCCCAAGACTAGACTCAATGCTTTTGTTTTACAATCATGGTAAGGTGATTCACTGCGGTCATAAAGTGATTCACATGGTCATTAAATGCATTACTTTGAATGGGCGTTTTTTTGCCAGAAACCGGCAAAACCCATCAGAAACTTGCAAAGAAGTGACAAATTGTGGTCACATGACAGTATGACACTGCAACAAGTCGTAAATGTAAATTGGTTGTCAAGCACTCAAAATGTGTTTATGTGAATACAGGGGCTGGGGCTGGCAGTCATAACTTCAAGGATGTTGTAAGTATCTTTTTTAAAGCCTATTGTAACTTTGAACGGTGATTAAATGACCGGTTGTAAATTGAGGAGTACCTATCTGTACAGCCTTCCATGCTAATGGCATAGACAATACTAGTCAATTTGGGCAAAAGCTGGATAGTATGCTATAAGCTCAATCTAAGCATGGTTTTACCCCAAGCATACTCACAAAACTCCTATACAACCTAGGAGTTCTACAGTCTTTTAACCCACCATTGCAATGTACATACAGAATACTGATAACACAGAATGATCTTGAGAACAGAGTTTTAATTTTCATCTTCTACCTTAAAAAAAGGCTTTGCTTTCTTTTGTGTATTTAGTCCTTTTTCCTCTTTCATAATTACATACTGCAGATACCAGAAAAAGAAAAAGAGACTTAATTTGCAAGCAGGAAATGTTCTATTTATTCTTAATGTAACAGAATCATTTTTCATCCTTTTATTACAGGAAGTTTTAAACTTGTCGCTACAAACTAATAATGCTAAAAATGATAAAGTCATTTAAATTATTTTAAGAGAACACTTTAAAATATTTTTAATAATTAATATGACCGCAATTGAAATCCAAAGTCATTTTAATGGTTGCCTCGTTAATGCAGAATTGTTTTAATTAAATTAAAATCAGGAAGCTTATAAGGAAGCATGGCTTATATTTCTTCAACCAATTCCTTTTGAGGATATAAGGGTTTAAATATATGACATTATAAAGTGCCTTAAATAAAAATGTAGGCAGCGCAAAAGGCAATTGCAATTTCATCTTATAAAATAGAGCCTTATAATATATAAGAACCTTTTAATTTATTTATTTTGTAATCAAACAAATTCATCGAAAAAGCAAACGAGAAAGGATTGTTTTACAATTGTATAGTTGTATAGTTCAAAATTCAAGAATGATACCTTGAAACTGAGAATAGGAGGTTATCTGGTTTTTTGGGGGGGGTTGTTGTTTTTTTGATGCCTTTGAAGGTTTTAATAGTGCTGGATTCTTCCCCATTCAGCGAAGTATAGGTGAGTGTATATATAATTGTAGCCTATAACCAATAACAGACAAAGATACTTCATGTAAGTATGCATGAAATGGAAAACATATTTTCCTTGAAATGTAAACGAACAGGTTCGCTTGGCTGCTTCATATCATCTAGTTGGATAGAAATAAAATCTGGAATGATTGCACATTTCCAGGTTTCTTCCAAAACAACATTTTGCAAGTTCACGAACATGTTGTGACCACCCTGTTTGGCATTGTTGATATAGCCAGTCACAAAACACTTATACACTGTTGAGGTTGAGGTTGTCCCTATCATTCTCTCAAACCTTGTCCATTATCCTGGTTTACATTTGTATTTTTTTCTGGGGAGGCAGATAGACTTCCAAAGTACTGAGCTATGCCAAGCCTTCATTTTTATTACCTAAGATTGCACGTGGGACCTGTTTTAATGTTTTAGATGAAGGTAATGTCAGAAGCTATTGGCTTGCTTTGTAGCATGCCAACTCCTAATTCCTTTTTTTAAAATATAAAATTAAATGTCAGGGCAGGTAGCCCAGTAAGCCATAAGAGATTATCTAATCTGTCCTGTTTAGTTCTTGGGGATTGGTACTTTCGACTTTTAAAAGCATTAAATGAAGCTATCTCATATGTAGACAGGTGCAGAAAATGTACAGAACAGAGGTCAACAGTGTTTTCATTTATCTCTTCCATTTTGACACTTTTGTCAGGGAATTAGGAAATCAATGGACACTAATTTCATTGGCAAGGATTACAGAGTACATGAGAAGGAACAAGCACAGTGTCCCTGTTCAAGGACATTTTTGAATAAAACTGAATGCTTTGGGGTAGCTTGCCGAGCTTATTCTACACTCCTCATGTTTTAATTTTGTTTATTTTAGCTAGGAACTAACCATATTTTTTTTAAAAAAAATAGGGATTGAGTATGATGAAAAGATTTAATTTGCAGCATAACTACAGTAATAGTTTTGGGTTAAGCTATGCATTGTTTTCAGTGTTGCTTGTACTTAGCAGCTGATACTACTATAATATTTCAGTTTGTGGCAGTTCCTGTGGTCTATGTAAAATTTTACTTCGGAATTTAGTATCAGGTTTAAGAACAAGAATCTTAAAATGTTTTTGAGAATTGTGTGGTTGAAAATTGTCTTCTTTCATGCTTACTGTACATACCAAATTTCATGTTAAAACTTTTTCATGTTTTTTCTGGATTTTAAAAAGAAATAATCCATTCTAAATGGGTAAATGTCACCCCATCATTAAGCTTCATATTACTCCTGATATTTTATTGGCTTTATTAATATTTCCAGTATTATACCCATAAATATCTGAAAGATTTAGTAACTGCTTGTTTAGGGAAGCAATTATGGGAAGTTATCTGAATTGATTTGCTACACTTACAAATAAATCCATTGGCAAAATCCCTAGGTCAATGAAAGACATAATTCTAGATAAGAATCTCCAGTAGAAGCAGAGGTGGGCTGCTGGGGTTTCACAGGGGTTTGGACGGGGTTGGTGAAGATTCTGTGGGGTTTGCTGATCCCCCAAATCCCACTCCTGGCTGCCCCCCGCTCCTCCCAGGAGTCTCCACGCGGCCCGTTTTGGATGCTGGTAAGTGCAAGGTGCATGTGGAGGCTCAGGGATGGCGAAAAATGGGCCTCCCAGTAGTTCGGGAAGGCTGGAAACGGGCCCATTTCCAGCCTCCAGAGAGCCTCCGCAGCCCAGAGAGGCTTTTTTTCGCCCTCCTGGAGGCTCGAGGAAAGCCTCCGGAGGTTGGGGAGGGTGAAAATGTCCCCCCCCCCACTGTAGTGCAGGAGGCTGAATAGGCCACGGCCACCATGGCCATGACCACCCAGCAACCGGGCAGCGAACCCATTGCTGAAATTTTTGAAGTCCACCCCTGAGTAGAAGGTATATCCAAAAGCATTTAGCTCGTCGATAGTTTTCCATTTAAAATTCTGTATAAATTAGTCATCGATTTATATTTTTATGGGTTTTTCAAAAATTAGATCAGCAGATGCTCATATCTGCTAAAACCATTCAGCGTGGCAAAATTAAAACAATAGTAATATCATTGTTAAATACTTCATTCTTAGGTTCGTCACTTTTCATTAATCAGCAAAATCACTTCATTGTAAAAAGGAATTAATACATAGACAAAAACTTGCTAAAAGATTTGGAGGGAGTTCCATGAAAACTGAGCCACTTTATGCATTGGAAGCATGTACGGTAATTTTGTGTGGATTTCAGCTGAATCCATATCTTAAATGAGTGCTAAAATAGTCAGGTTGATGAGAAGACTATATAAGAACAGAGGAAGGAAAACAATCTCAGCATAAACTAAGTATCTGAATTTACAGAAGGCAATTTAAAGCTAGATGCATTATTTATGTGAGACCAATGGTAACAATGGCATTTGATGACTTATAATGAATTAGAATATAACCTGTTCATTATTTTGATTAGTAGACTTCTTTATGTCATGAAATAATCAAGGATATTATTGCTCCAATTAAAAAAAGTTATGGATGCAACTTGCAGTTATAAATTATAACAGCTTTGGCTATATGAACTAGTCTTTGACGATACCATACTGACATTTATGTTACATTCTTTTCACTTGCACTAATATATGCATGCATAACAAGCCATAATCTATTAGCGAAATTTACCTAAATGGTATTTGAATTATTACGGTGACAGAGCTTATTTAAAACTTGCCAACATTATATTGATTATTGTAATCATAAAACAAAGTCTGTCATAAATATTTGGAGAAAACATTCTGAATTTTCTACATAGAAGAACATAGTAAAATATTTAAAACAAACACATTAATAATATATATTTTGGATTTCTTTCATTGAACAAATTTGTTGGCATCAATAGGTGGACCTATTTTAGCCATTGATTTGCTTTTGAGAATAATAATGGCTAATATACGATTATTGAATGGTTTAACCAAATTATATTAGTTAAGGATTTGATGCTAAGTAATGGTGCTATAAAACATAATGTTTTCAGGGTATTGTTAGTATCATGAGAACTATCATAGCTGTATCCGTGTGGTTTACATCAGACTCAGACACTGATATTTGAAATCTTTCATTAGCTCCTCCTTCATTCCTAAAGCTTTTGGAAATCTAAAACACATTATATGTTATTGAAACTTCATTGTTCCTAATTTTAACTACCTGTGATGTAGCATACTAATGGAGGCCAACTGCTATGGAAAATACTAATATAAACAAAGGAGATATAGTTAATATATAGTTGATCTCCAATATGTTTAAATGGAAAAATAATTTAGGAAAGAATGACATGTAAATTATATAAGAATGACATAATTGATATAAACCATCAAAAGATACTAAGATCCTTGGTGAACCAAATTATCACTATAGAGAAATATATTAATATTTGGATATATTTCAATGGCCTGGAGGTTCTTTATGCTTTTATCTATTTATTTATGCTTTATGCTTTTATGCTTAATCGTAAAATTGAACTAGAAGCCAATATCCGACTGGAGCTTTCATTAGGTTCTTTACCCTTCCTGATAAGAAGTGCTCAGTACAAAATACAAATGACCTTCTGTTTTTTTAGGAATCTTGATATTTCTTTTAAAAACAGTGTCAGCAAACAAATTGTTGGATAGCTCATAGTTATACCTATTCTTATGTTCTCATCAAAGATTTGTGCAATGAAAGTCACCATGGGAAAGGCGAAAAAGAATGAAGCAGCAGATGCAAAATCAGGCTAGGTTTGAACCTTTTCATCCATAACTTCAAAAATATTTCGTGTAGCTTGCTTCTCTCTGTCATTGGGATCTGATCCAACACAAGGATAAAGTAAGTTAGCAAGGTAACACTGACAATAACTGAGGATCAAGAATCAGTCACATAAACAAGAAGCTTAGAAGCACATAAGTAATTGTTTGAGCCGTTGTTGTCTTCACAGCAAGTATAAAGGCAGAGACAGTTTTTCACATTTAATAGTATAAGGTCTCCCTGCTGACAGCATGTACCAGATGCTGGATTTCCTCAAGGTTAAATGTGATTATAGTGCATACTCACAAAAATTGAAGGCAGAGATTAAATCGTAAAATAATGAGATCTCACGAAGCAGTGTATTTATGATTAGTCCTTCTTTTGTCTCTAAGCTAAGCTATGTTTTTTTTAAATCCAAAATATACATGAAACCAGAATATGAGCAAGTTTCATGGAACTCCTTTTATGAATCGACCATTTTTTTAGTATTTGAAAGATAAACTGAAAAAAGATTTCTATATTATTTCTGTCAGTTTTATATTCTTCTTTCTACAAACTTTCTTGAGTTTGTAGCTTGGGACAATTCATTAGTTAAAATTATTATTGTAAAAAGTTCAAGCACCAGGTTAACTGGAACAATACAAGTAAATACCTGATAAAAGAGTTTCAAAAGGTATTCTTATTAAACAGAAAGGCTAAAAGCACATCTTGTTCTATATTTTAGATAAGTGGAAATATATTTCATTGGAAGAGAAGCAGATTGTGGTAGAAGATAAGCAACATCAGGGTATTGATGACTGGGTTTGTCAGAATTAAACTTGATAAATGGTTGACAAGCTTTTCAGTGAGCACCATCACAAAATGTTGTTCATGGTATCAACATATGAACATGTTGAAAGTCTCATGAGAGTTCAACATTAGAAAGTTTTACTAAAATACTTGTCAACAATTGAAACCAGCTTTGGACCATAAAATTATCATGCTATAATATTCAATATTCAATACATAAATAAAGGCCAAATTTGCAGTTTTATGATGTTATAATTACATTCACCCTTACATCTAAATTTGGTTTGTTTGGTCTTCAGTGCTCTCTGGTTGTTTCCATGTAGATGTTTCATTACCAAACTAAGTAACACCAAACAAATTTGGTTTAGCATTTAATAGATGAGAAATAGTCACAATTTTACATTCTTTTCTTTGGCTTATATCCATAGAAGACTTTAGAAGAGTCTGCTTCTAGTTTTGACCAATTACAGTTTGTTACAATGTAGGAAATGGAATATTATCTATGATTATCAGAACACAATCCAGCTTCATGTTGTAGGTTATGAAATGTGCTTGTCTTTTTACAACTGAACTATTCCAATTTCTGACTTTGTCTCAATGGGCCATGCACATACAATAAAATCTGTAAGTGTTCACTTTATTCCATCTAATAACATAAGTTTTGCATTTTCTTTTAATAGGTTTCAACCCAACTCAAGCCTTCATCTCAACTTATGTGTCTCAAAATCATTTCTGTCCTCTAATCCAGTCTTCCTTATGCTCCTTTCATGAAACACTTGGGAATAAAATAAATAAATGACTATGATGTATGCTTGTAATTCAACAGTTAGCAATACCTGTATCTGGAGATTTATAATTTTAGTGATGAACATCTGTTGATTACCCTATGAATTCTAGAAGAAATGTATGAGACAATTGATGCAAACAGTTTTGAAGATATAAAGCCCTGTTAAAGAGCTCAGTCTAGAAACATGCATATTATTAATGTATATTGTTAAATATATTTAACAAAAGTCTTCTGAAATGGACCCAGCTAAATGTATACATTTAAAAAAAATAAATGATTTGTGGATGGATAATATAGGAAGACTAGCTACTATAAATTGAATTAATTAATATTTTGTATTAGGCCACATTTTGGACTGAGAGTACTTGGCATTTTTTAAAATGTAACCAATACTGGATACCAATGGATTCAGAATCCAATCATATATTTTCATGACTCACAGAATATTTCTTTTCCAGCAGTTCCTGCCACATATACTTTCCACCAATTTTCAGGGGTAGGTTTTGAGGCCATAGAGGGATTGGGACAGTAAGGATTGGAGACAGTAGTCCCATTGCAGGAAAGGAGATAATATTATAGATTTAATAATCAAATTATTAATTACAGTCTGTTTTAATAATCAGTTTTCAGGCTGTATCTTTATACTGATAAGGTTTAAATAAGATTATTGATATGCAACTAATAAAAGAATGTTTATATAAAAATGTTTCCTGAAGATAGTTGTTATCTCTCAGATGTAAATTCATTTCTTCTTCCATTCAAATTTGAACCAAAATTTCTACTTTCAAGGATAGATATTATGATTGTTTTTAACATTTCAAGACCTTATGAATGTGTAGCTTCCTCAGAACATGCCTTGGTTGATTGGAGAAATCAATCAGTATGGCATTTGTGAAGCTGATTTTGTTCTCCAGGGTACTTTCTATTTACTCCAGACACTAAAACATGAGCTGCAACTCAATGTCCTTTGTTAATTCTACATATTTAACTTTACAGTCAATGATGTATGTAGTGTATATTTTGTCAAATATATTGCTGTTTTGTTATGTAAAACAATAGGAATGCTAAGTTAGTCCTAGTAAAATCTTCACAACACTTAATTCCCTAAACTCTATAGTGTGAAGACTTATTACTACTGCATCCCCCCTTTCACCTCCTCCTCCATGTTTCCTTTGCCATTTCCTTTCCTTTCACTTGTCTGTTGAGGAAATAACTTAAGAATACGAAGTATATGTACACACACAGACAGACATAAAAGAAGAAATAAAAATATGTTGAATATCCATATTCTCAATAACATTTCAACTGACAAAGGAATTGTACTCAGAAAGCCATTGTTATTATATCTAATAAATTATGATCAGATATGAAGAAACATCCTTCATTAAAAAGTTTTTTTTTTTAAATGTGTTAATTTTTTTCAGTAGAGAAAAATTAAATTACCATATTTTTTGAAGTATAAGACGCTGCAAAGTATAAGACACACCTTTTGTTTTTGGGGAGGAAAACAAGAAAACAAAAATTCTGCCTCTCCCTACCAGCATCCATCGGTATTCATCTGGTTAGTGTCCTTGCAGCAAATAGCAAACAGCCTGGTCAGCTTCAGCACATTATTGCAGCCTGATTCAGCATGAGCAGCTGATTGCCGGCCTCCCGGAATACCCCCAATCAGCTGTTCCAGGCTGCATGGAGTGCCACAGGCCGTCTCCGTGCCTCGCGTTTTTGGCTTCTGTGCCTCACGTTTTCAGCCTTCGAACGCTCCATTTCAGACCCGTTCAAGGCTGTGGGGATTGCCACAGACCATCGCCGTCTCCGCACATCGCGTTTTCGGCCTCCGTGAGTCGCGCTTTTGGCCTCTACATACCCCACTTCTGGCCTATACGCGTCGTGTTTTGTGGCGTTTCCAGGCAGCGGGGATTGGTGGTGGCAATCCCCGCCGCCTGGAACTGCCTGAAAACGCGATGCACACAGGCCGAAAACGCGATGTGCGGAGAGGACGATGGTCTGTGGCAATCCCCACAGCCTTGAATGGGTCTGAAATGCAGCGTTCGAAGGCTGAAAACACGAGGCACAGAAGCCAAAAACGCGAGGCACAGAGACGGCGATGGTCTGTGGCAATCCCTACAGCCTAGAACAAGTCTAAAACGTGACGCGGGAGGCCAAAAATGGCCAAAGGGTGGGGGCCAGTGGGTGGGCGAGGCTACATTTGGTGTATAAGACGCATCCAAATTTTCACCCTCTTTTTTTTTTTGGGGGGGGGGAGTGCATCTTATACTCCGAAAAATGTGGTACTTTTGCTAAACCATATATAACATAAACTCAAAACCTTAAGCTAGCTATGGTCTTCTAAACATGACACAACAGTTCAATACCCTTCTTGTGTCTGTGTGCATGCCTTTGAGTCAGTCATTCCTGGCAACTTCCTGGTCTAGTACCTGCAGTTTTCAGAAGTGGTTTCCCTTTGCCTCTTCCTTCCTAAAGATGAGCGAGAGAGACTGGCCCAAGGACGCCCAGCTGGTTTCATGTGCAAGACAGGAATAGAACTCACAATTTCCTGGTTTCAAGCTGGGGCCTCATCACTGTACCCAAACTGGCTATTTTCAATAACTGCTGCATCAGTCTAAAAAGACTCTACAATGTACTGGAAAATATTTCAACGTGCTCTTTTATAAATTTAACAGCATCCGCGCTGTTCCTAATATAGAGAACTACAGAATTTTTCTATCCTGCCAATGCCATCTGTGCCAACCAGCTTGGCCAATAGTTAGGGTCGCAGAATATGGAACGTTAATTAAAGTCCTGTAACATTCTTGGTTTTTGTGCTGTTTGGAAAATGTTTATATCAAAGTCATAGAAATAACTATTGATTTGAATAAAAAGAATGATCACATAATAGGCAATGTTGAACATACGATACCTGGGGCTCTGGAGGAAAAAGTGCTTGAGTTAAACGATACATGTTCCCTAAGCTAAACTGAATGCTTGTATTGGTTAGATTCATCTCGTGGAAGTTTGCAGAGTTCCCCTTGGGACAAATGTCACATTCCCCAGAGAAAGGAGAAACGGTTATGGTGTTCTTCAAATTATAGCGAGGTAAATTGTCACTTAATCCACCGTCCACGTAACGCTTTAAGGAAGAGAAGAAGAAGAGAAATATATAAGGCCATACTTGCTTAATTAAGCAAAAACTCATCGTATCCGATTCATGCAAGATAAGCTTAAAATGTTAGAAAGCACTTACTAAATGCTAGAAATTAATTATTAGGATTCATAGGAATGTGACAGAATTTCTCCAAATAGGGAAAGCTACCAAAATTGGGTGGGGGGTAAAGGGGTGGGAGAGTGTTTTAAAACCAAACCTATTTTCTGAACAACAGGAGAAAATTTAATGGGGAAGGAAGAAAGATACTGGCAGTGTTTTTTCAACTTTGGCAAGTTTAAGCAATACAGAGGGTTTTACTCAGTGATAGCGGAGAAATAAAAGTGTGTTTGGAAAATCAAGAAGCATGTATTATATTTCTCTCGTGGCTAAACTCTCTTTTAGATGATGGCACAGCCAAGTGAACTAAGAAAATCTATCTCAATAGATACACTGAAAAAAAATATGGAACAGCAGTTCCCCCCCCAAAAAAATAATAATATTTGTATCACCAAACCACACTGAAGTATTTGCAAGAAAAATAAAAACTATTGTTCACAAACTGACCTAGCTCAGGGGTCCCCAACCCCCAGGCCGTAGCCCACTACGGCCTATTGGGAATTGGGCCACGCAAGTGGCTGGCCAGAGCATGCGGGCATGGGCGCGCAGGTCAATATGCGTGAGCAGCAGACCGGTGGACGCTCGTGCACATACATGCACACCAGCACGCTGCTCATGCAAGTTGACCTGCGCACGTGTGCGCCGGCCTGCCACTTGCGCTAGGGTGGCATGCGTGGCTCGGTTTCCCTCTTCCCCCACCCAGCCGGGCCCCAAAGCCGCAAAAGCTGGGGACGGCTGATCTAGCTATTATCTGCTATGGAGCTATTAGCTTAAGAACACTTGGATCGGTTTACCTTTCTTATTACTAAAGCAGAAAAGCAACAACTAGATAAGTAATGATTAATACTGACATAGTTCCTTTTTAGCCAGGATGCAGATACTCTTTAACTTCCACGCCTGGCCCTGAAATACATTGCACAAGGGAGGACTTTAAGGTAAGAGGATTAATCATTAGCATTAATCTTCAAGAGGATTTTTTTTTTTTTTTTACTGTTATGCAGGTGAGTTCTCAACAGTCCCTTTTCCAAACAACTGTATTTGTACCCTGCAAATCTCTGCACACCTCTAGCACTTAACTCTAGAATCTTGCAGCGAGTACATACTAACTGTAAGCACAACGAACTCACATATCAATGTACTGGGGCTTGGGACCATAACATTAAATATTTTAGCCCCACCCTGACCATTGACTGATGAGTATTGGGAGTATGGTTTCCCATTTTGATATACATTGTTGTTCTTTAAAGAACGGGCATCATCCAAACTCCCTCTAAAAATCCTGAAGAAAAGATGGGCACTTTAAAAAGTTGCAACAGTTGTAAGTGTGAAAAATCGTCATGAGTCACTTTTTTCAGTGCCGTTGTAACTTCGAACAGTCACTAACGAACTGTTGTTAAGTCGAGGACTACCTGTACTGCTGATCACATAACAAAATATAGTTTTAAATCAAATGATCCTGGCATTCAATATGCAGATTTTTTAAAAAAATAAAATATTTTCACAGAGCTATCTTATTGCTACACTTTCTTTCACACTTCTTCCGACAACTGTAAATAATATCAGTTATTTCTGCCACATGATTTTCCTTCACCCCGTGGTTGAAGGAAAACTTGATTCGCCAAAGTTTAAATAAAAGTAAATAAGCTAATCTCTAAGTTACCACATTTTAACTCTTAAGAGGAAACTGCTGTCCCATCAAATTACAGTAAGTTTATCAGTTTATCTCAATAAATCTCATGCTGATTTATAAACAATAAATGATATTTACCACTCCTCTAAATGAAGGTGGAATGAGGCCACAATATATAGGTACAAATGAGCTACAAAGCAGGGCCTATGAAAGATTAAAAAAAAAACCAAAGATTAGCCATAATTATTTCTAATTGCAGGGGGGAAAACATCTTATAACAATGCAGGTCACAAATCCAATTCCTTCAGGGAAACCTTTCAAATGATCAAATAGGTGACTCCTAGGGACAAGATCCCCTATTTTTGTAAATATAACACGGTAAAAAAAAAATTAGTGACAGTACAGAACATACCTGCACAACTTCTTCTTTAGAATTAAAATCGGATATTAATACGTTTTCCCCATCAGACGCTCTTGTTAACGAAATTGAAAGTTTCCCTGATAACAATTTGTAACTGTTTTCGGGGAGATTTTTGTAGAGGCCGTCTCTTATTATTTTCATCACGTTGAAGGAAGGGTGAAGAGGACCGAGATTTCGTTTCCTGGCTTCTTTGGCTAGACCAAAAACATCTGCACAAGCTTGCGCTGAAAGATATATAAGCATCATGAGACAAGATGTCAGATTTAAGTATTTCTTACAAATGCATACTTTCTCCACTGATTCTTTCATTTTTAAATGTTTTGAAAAAAGCAAAATGTGTCTTAAAATATTCAAGCTAACATTCCACACCACCTGATTTTATTAATACCATCCAGATGAATATGTTCCATATCCATTCATATGCAGGTATCTGGAATCATATAAAAACCTCAGTGAGAAAACTGTCTGAATTATTTCAGAGGTAATTCATCTGCTGAATGAGCTGCAGATTCTCTTTCCAATTCAAACATCAGCAAGAGAAAATTGGTCTGTTTCAACTGGAGGCAAACATATATTTGCAACTTGTTTCTGTGTTCCGATTCCCTACCCGATATCCATTTTGTAATTTTTCTCTCTGTCCTCCTCTCTGCGGTTCCAAGATTGATTTACCTGCCATTTGGAGCTCAATAAAGGTGTTGGGAGCTTAACTTGTTCAAGAAAAATGCCGTCTTCCTGACAGGATGTCAAATCTGGCACTCAGCTGACTTAGGATGTTTGTATGTGATGCAAGATAAATTAGGATTCTATTAGTAAATATTTCTCTTGCCAACTGGCCGAAGATAGCTGAAGGGCAGCACTGTGCATGCCAAAGTTTTGGAGGGAATCTGTAGCATCTATACTGAAACAACCCTACTGGGGGCAGCTCGGCAGCTCATAGAAAATTTGGCATCTTCAGATCTGCCTCAGCTAATGGATGGCCCCAAAGTGGAACAGGACACACTTTTTATTCAACTAAAGAAAATCAATCTCATGAGGGAACCTAAAAACCAGATTGGCACGAACAGATAATCTCCTAGGCCTGATTTATTTTAATTTTTAAAAGAAATACATATTCTCTTGTAAGCTATGATCAAAGCTGTTGGCTTTCTAATGTTGACTGCCCTTGATCTCTTTCCTGGCTATAATTTGTCACCAGGCTAGACAATATGATGGCTACCACGGAGACGGAAATTGGCTTGATTGTTCATCCGCCAGGCTGCAGGAATGGGATTTTCCCCCCAGTTTTTCAAGAGCTCTCTCTTGCCTCTCTCTGAATATTGGCTGCAGGAGAGACGGTTTTGTTTCCTTCCTAGGGTTTTTTTTATTGTTGTTTTTGAACAATAGGCAAATTGGGCTTGCCTTCTTTTGCAAACAACACTCAAGCATTGCTCATATTAATAAGATGGACAATTACGCTACTTCTGAAAATAAGGATGGTTAATTTATTGATAGGAGCTACAAACTCTGGCTAGTAATTTATACATATCGAAAATATTTGTTTTTATTCTCTCTTTCAAATCAGGGGATCCAACTCTTGAATCACCAAACACATTTGAAACTTGGGGTTATTTTGCAATCCCTTCCACAACTATAGTATTTGGGTTTTTTTTAAATACAATGAATATTTGTAATTTTTACCAGTACTGGGTGAAATATCTACATATACTATCAATTTATTGACAAATTCTTCCTTTCTTTAGTTTGAAGCCTCAATCCAAGTAATACTTTAAATGAAATTGTTGAGTGTTAAAACCCGCCCCTCTCCTAGAAAAATGAAATATTTTACGATATACTAAAAAGGCAGAATATTTCCCCTAAAAGGGAAGTAGAAACTCAGAGACGCAGAAACTCAGCCCCCCCCACCTTTGTTAATGGGCCATTAAGGCCTGGGCCAGTCTATTCTACATAACAAAGATCTACTTCCTTCAGAAAGAGCCATTTAATTGCCCTTCATTGCATCACCCAGCAAGATTCAACCACACTCAGCACACAGACAACCTACAAAGCTAGCCGTGACCTCTGGCAGCAACCAATCAGGATACTCTTCCTGTACCCCAGGAAGTTCAAAGCCAGAGAGGGTATAAAACCAAGGGACTCTCAGCATCTCCGGCCTTTTTTCTTCACCCAAGATCTCCAGGGCATCTAATCCTATTCATCAAAACCATGTGGTCCTGCTGTCCACCATTAAACCATCTTTCCAAGCAGTCGCCATGTTTCCAGTGTCTTTTTCCCCACTTGGAACAGAACCCAGAAGGATATTTCTTCCAACAAAACTGAACTGACCACGCTTGAAAGAAGGTTATGTGGGAAGTATACCCCCAAAAGGACAGTGCCAGAAACCTCATAGCACCAGAAACCTCAGAAAACAGCCATTAAGATAAGGAGAATCAGGCTAAAAATAACTCACCAAGGCAAATCCGAAACTCCCTTTTTCCTGCCCCCTGACAAGATTAACCCCCAGGATATGAAAGACAAAGGTCCTCCTGGGACAGGATTCATTAATCCATTAAGGCAGGAAGACAGGATCCAGGGCAATCACTTTAACTAGAGGCACACAGATAAACCCACCAAGCTGCAGGAGCTTCAAAGCGGAATGAAGCATAAAAGGCTCAGATTCACACTTGCAACCCAGGATCGCTTGAGCTGTGTCACACCTGCTTTTTGCCTTCCTTCATTAAAGAATCCCACTTTCTGGCAACTGCTTCAAAATTCATTTCTTTTCAGCGTCCGTGGTTTTTCCCAGCTGGGAACGAACTGAGGAACATTTCTTCCAACAGTCGCAAAAGGGAATCACATGACCCTGGGACATTGCAACTGCGATAAGTACATGCCAGTCGCCAAGCGTCCGAATTTTGACCATGCGACTATGGGGATGTTGCAGCAGTCACGTGAAAAACAGTCATCAGTCACTTTTTTCATTACTTCGGTCACAAATCCAGTGAAGGATCGGCAATATAATAGTATTTTATTTGCATTTATTTCAGTATCTTTATTCTTAATTGTTCTTAGAATTCTACTGCGTTCTTTTTCTGATATGCAAATACATAGAAAGATGTACTCTTTATTGTATTGTTTTGTTTGCATCTGTCCTTAGGGCTGTAATAAACATAATGAATAACCATTAATCAGAGGGAATATTAAAATAAGAGGGGGTCTGCTATGGAGCCAAGTCCTTCATATTCACGGATTTATTTCTTGTGCCAAAGCTGAATTTGAATACATGTATGATAGCAGAGTTTGGTTGTAAGAGATGAGAGACTTCCCTTCCGAATTAGCCATAATGAAAGATGTACTTTGGTAGCTTATCAAAGACTTGCTTAACCAATGACCTTCCCAGCTTTTTGCTAGATTAGATGTTGTCATTGGGACATCTGTTAACTCTGCAAAATCTGTCCAGGAATCTGGTAAGTGAATGCCCTGCAGTAACCCATTTGGCGAAGGGAGATGAGGGGATTGCCTCAGGTATCTGCTGAGGCTCGGCTTATTTCCCTGACCCAATCAGGAAAAGGCATTTGCACTTTTATTACAGATGCCCTATCCCAGTCACAACTTTTGACCTCTGTTTCACTTCCAGAGAAGAAGTTAAAGTCAAACTTTCCGAAAGGAGTTTGACCTTAAAAGAGATGGCTCAATCAAAAAAACAAAAACAAAATAAACATGAAAGGGAACAGCCTGCAAAATAGCTGTAGTCCCCAATTGCTTATATACTGATCAAGGATTACCATTACATCTCTCTCTCTCTCTGTGTACACACACATGTCGCAGGATAGTTGTGCCTAGAGAGAAGAAATGCCTTCCAAATAGAGAAAAGTTTACCCAGACATTTTAACAAGTGATTTGCAGACTCAAACTAAACGCTAGTTATTTTTGTCTCTTTTAGCATATGTGTCTTTCAATCCACTTGGCACTGGTATCTGTCTGGACAAGTCTGCCAATTTCTTGGGAATGTTTTAGGAAATGGTTTGCCCCTGCCATCTTCCCAGGGCTGAGAGGGAGTGACCGGAGTGGCCCCCAGATCCCCCATCTGGTGTCATATCCAAGGCAGGACTAGAGCTCACCGTCTCTGCTTCTAGATCAATGTCGTAATTGTTTCACCAAATTAGTTCTCATGTCTCATTTTATAAAGTGCAGTATTGAAGCAAAGCAAAGCCTTCAACTCGTTTTGGGACTTCATGGATGCACCTATGTATTTTTCTTACCCATCATGTAGATCCTATACACTTCTAGATTTTTCAAAAATAGTATTTTCCTTTCTCAGTTTGCTTCTACAGTCCTTGAATTTATTGGTGGCCTTTCATTCAATTTCTGATAGGTGTAATCCCACATGCTATGCTGTAGAAACAGTCCTTAAAAGCCACTTTTAAGTGCTTTCAATTAATAGGTTTTTTTTTTCTTCAGAATCCTATATTTCCAAAAGTCCACATCTGCATTCTAATATTCTTCCTCCAATGACATATACAGTGGATATAGAAAATCTACACACTGTTAAAATGCCTGCTTCTTGAGATGCAAAAATCAGACCAAGATAAATCACTTCAGAATTCTTTCCACATTAATGTAACATATAAGCTATACAATTCAATTGAAAAACAAACTGAACTCTTTTAAGGAGAAAAATAACCATAAAATTTAGAATAGTGTGGCTGCATAACTTTTCTCACCCTCTTATTCAATATGTAGGAATGTGGCTATGTCAGAATTAACTAATCACATTCAAACTGATGCTAAATAGAGCCATTAATTAAGGTGACTGATCAAGCCCATATAAAGTTCAGCTGTGGTAGAATGTTTCTGACATTCACTCAGTTGTCTCTTACAACAAAAGCCACAAGTTTCCAAAAGAGTTTGTTGGCAGAAATATCCATCTGGTTTATTTCCAAGCTGGGAGAAAGACACTGGAAACATGGAGGCTGATTGGAAAGAGTTTAATGATAAAGTAGAACCACATGGGTTCTAGGCAGCTGACCACATGAAGTTGAGAGTGAGGGATTTTTATACCTTCTCTTGGGCTTTGCACTTGAACTTCCTGTTCCTGTGCAAGAACATGTATTCTATTGGCTTTGTACGGGTCATAGCAGGCTCTGTAGGTTGTCCCAGATTTGGTTGAAGTTTGGAGGGCATGGTGCAACTGAGATGAGGCAATGAAGGAGCTTGTGTCCTGAAAGGGTGTTGGGCAATTCCTATTAGTTGAGGGCTAATCCTACCTTTGTTCGGACCTTGCTGCAGGGAATTTGCTTATAAATAGAGCTAGCTATCTCTTTATCTCTTAAGTGCTGACATCTGCTGAGGGCTATTAAGAAAGATGGGGGCTATTAACAGTGAGTCTGCTTCCTGCCTGTAAAAACAAACATGTTTCCACGGAAATATAATAGTCTGCCTTTTTAATATTTCTCAAAATATTTCATTCTTCTAGGAGAGGGGCGGTTGCTAACTCAGCACGCAGACAACCTACAAAGCTAGCCGTGACCTCTGGCAGCAACCAATCAGGATACTCTTCCTCTGTCCCAGAAAGTTCAAAGCCAGAAAGGGTATAAAACCAAGGGACTCTCAGCATCTCCGGCCTTTTTTTCTTCACCCAAGATCTCCAGGGCATGTAATCCTATTCATCAAAACCATGTGGTCCTGCTGTCCACCATTAAACCATCTTTCCAAGCGTGTTTCCAGTGTCTTTTTCCCCACTTGGAACAGAACCCAGAAGGATATTTTTTTATTTTTACATTTATATACCGCCCCATTCCGAAGACTCGGGGCGGTTTACAGCTTATAAGCAATACTCT
>JANHFL010002631.1:28664-41995 GCA_032468155.1 Oxyrhabdium leporinum | reverse complement strand
GTAAAACTGGGATCTGCTTAGATAACAGATTTAGTGTATGAGAAACTAAATGGATAATAGTTACATCATATGTTGCTTTCTGACCATTTCTTTTGCATTATACATATCTACATGGTAATATTTCTTTTTTAAACCTTTCTCTGTGTTGTTTACAGTGGTAAATATGTAAGCACCTTTGTTATTGCCATGTGTAATCTAGAGGTTCTGTAAAATAATTGAATTTAATAGGAGATATGTAACGTTGATGGCACTTGTCTGAAAGCTGAAAATGCAAATGATCTTCAAGCTTTACTATGGAAAGTCAAGGAGCACAAACGTAACAAGGAGCACAAATGAAATAAAAAGAAGATCAAACTGAAGACAACAGGTACAGCAACCAGCTTAAGAAGTTACAATGATATGGAAGTGGTGCATAGTTTCTGCCTTTTAAGATCTATCAATAGTCAAGAAAACAGCAGTCAAGAAATATGGTACAACTAGCAGTTCAGAGACTGGCAAACACACCTACAAAGATCTGTATCGTAAAGGGAATGGTTTTCCTTGTGGCAGCATGTGGAAGTGAAAGTTTCACTCTCAGAAGCAGGTTAGAAAGGAAATTGACACTTTTGAACATTGTTATTGGATAGGTATCCTGAGAATACCATGGATGATAGGAAAACAAATAGAATAAATTAATTCTCCAATCCTTTGAAGCATAAATGACCAGACTCAAATTATTATATTTTGCACACCCTACACAAAGACCTAGTTCTCTTGAGATGTACATAATGCTGGGAAAGGTAGAAAGAAAGAGAAGAGGATACCAGAAGCGTGGATTGGATTAAAGCACATGGGAGGCCTGCAGGACCAGATTGGGGACAGATCATCCATGAGAATGTCTATCTAGGTAGTCACTGAGAAACAACAGAGACTTGATGACATAAATCAAAGTAACAAACCTAGTCTTGGTGTGGCACAATAGTGACCCCTTAAATATCTTACTGGCTAACACTATATTCAACTCTCCAAATAAATGAGATCTAGGTTTCTCCCAAATTGTCTCCCATATCATCATATTTATGCAATGACACTGTTGATGGAAAATAGACTTCACCTTCCAAAAAAGCCTCATTACAAAGGGGGTTTAGCCACTAGATAATTTTGCAACTGTATTTCAGGATCGATACAAGGTTTGCTAATGGTTGTGTTTCTGGATTTTGGATGGGATGATCAAAAGTACCATATTTTCCATTTTCCTAGAGCTAGCTGTAGGAATAAGTCCTTACAGGAACTAAAAACTCCACAGCTGCTCTTAGTAATGTAAATCAAGAGATGGGGAGATTGTACTGTGTATCTCCTTTGGGGAAAAAAAAACTCCATTTGAATTAACTGTATAAATGGGGCTAGGAAATTTCTATTACACATTCCAAGATTCTGTATTTATCCCAGACATGCATTCCTTACTAGAATTTGTGTGAGATCATCTTTCCTTGGTTTTGCCAGCTATGTAGGTTCAGGCAAAAAACTAGTATAATTATTTTTAACCGCATAATCTTCTCAGTTTATGCCAGAGAGAAATTAGCGTTATTTTATGGGGAAGTACTTCTGTGAAGCAATTGAGACAAAGAGATTTCCCACATGGGGGGGAGGGGTTATTAAAAATACGGTTTGATATTTGAAACATTGGATCAACCTTTAACATTTAAGGGAGTAGATCAAGTCATTGGAAAAAAATCACCTCAAGAGGTTTGTGGTTTGTTTGTTTTGTTTTTTTTAAATATTTGGAATTTCCTAACTTTTATTGGCCAGTTGAGTTCAGTGAAAAAAGAACAGCAGGGAAAATAATTACCTTGACATCAGATGCAGTGAGACTAAATGAGCTCATCCATTCTGTTTGTGATCTCCCTAAGACTCAAAAAAAGTATTATTTGGTAAGCAGATAGAGGAAAGCTATAAGCAACAGGAACAGAAAACTGGTCTGTGGGAAACAAAAGTGCAGTCCTACTACCTCTCTCTTAAAAAACCTTCCAACTTCAAACTTTTAGTGTCTACCAACTCTGCAAATCTACATATAATCTGTGTGTACATTTTGTGCGTAATGTTGCATCTCGCACAGAAAATGCACAGGCAGAGATTTTACTGAAGTTTTAGTGAAGTTTCTATGTGAGCATCATATTGCTGAAGAATAAATCTGAGTATACTTTTTTTTTCTTTACAGCTATGCATGCAGGCATAATGGAAACTGCTGGATATTGTATGTTCAGTACTTTCCCACTTCCTTTTCATTCTAATTATTTTGGATCACTGAATTTGGATCTATATCCAAAAAGTGCCTGTGCAGATGTTATACCATGTCTTCGAAAAATAATGATGCTCCATCATGAATATTACAAATTCATGCTCCAATATAAATTAGATTACAAGTTGTGAAGATGAAAGAGGTAGACATAGAATTCAGTGCCACATTTTGAGGCACCTCGCCTCATTTACTTAGCATAATATACATCCATGAAAATGGATTCTTCACTGGGAGAAGTGAAAAAAAGTAAGAAAAAAATATAATTCCTAATTCCTAACAATTTAAAACTGACTAGTCTGTGATGAGAAGGATTCAGAAGATCTTTAAATAGGCATAGCTAACTTAGGATATTTTGCTACAGAGGCAAAGGACAAAATCTCTATCCCGCTCCCATTTCATACATAGACGTTCCTTGTTATCCCTTGAGAAGATGCTTTCTTGAGGTAGTTGTCTGACTTTACCTAATGGAAGATCTAGCTATTAAGACTGGTATTGCATAAATAACAGCAAACTTTGTTTACATCTATATAGCATACACTGAATGTGGTAGCTATTTTTCCTCTCCAGATCCTGGCAGGGTTTCTGAAACAAACAAGTTTAGGAATGTACTTAGGGAAGTTCATCTGATGAGAAAGCTATCCCCTTATCCAGTTGGAACTTTGGATCATACAGATGTTGCCTTTCAAAAGAAAAAAAGATATTCATGCCAAATACATAAAGTTTCTCATTTGACAGCTTTGGTTCACTCTTGGTTGATCTTGGAAACTGCTGAGCTGGCCTTGATTATATTCGGATGAGAGACCATCTGCAGATTCTAGGACTGCTAGTCAAAAGTAAGAAACTTCCTGAAAGAAGGCAGGAGAAAACTCTTTAAACAGTGCTATCAAACAAACTCTAGGGATTCATTGATTGATTGATTTTCCCATCTTTATTATTTTGATAATGCTGTGAGGTGAGCTGGGCTGAGAGAGAGAGAGAGAGAGAGAGAGAGAGAGTGACTGGTCCAGAGTCAGCCAGCAATCCAGATGCAATGTTGGATGGACCTCATATAAGGTGATTTTGCCTTTAGTCGTCTGTCTGTCTGTCTGTCTGTCCGTCTGTCTGTCTACTCACCTCACCCACCCACCCACTCTTCAGCTCGCTCCCTCTCCCCCATCCCCCATCCCTCTTTCCTGTTTCCTAGGGCTGAGAGAGAGAGAGACTGACTCAAGGTCACTCAGTTGGATTTGTTAACTAAGTTGGGACTAGAACTTTCTAGCCCAAAACTTACTACACCAAACTGGTTCTCACTTAGGAAGGATCTGGCTATAGTGGTGGAAGTAACTTCCATCCATGATCATTATGAGCAGAGCTAGAATTGCAAGGCCTACATCTTGTTTCAACGATTGGAAACATTTTCCCCCCAAAGTGGCTTTTTGTGACAGACGTTAATGAAAACTAGCATTTTCAGATAAGAGTTATATTTCATTACACAGGTACGAGAAGTAATTTCCTTATCTAATTTTTTAACGAGCCCAAACATGGGTGCTAGCCATTCCACATCTGTAAAGTTCTTTTCTATTAAGTTGCTTAACAATATTAAACAATTTAGTGGCATTTTAAGTGAGGTCACCACCCCACATAAATCTGAAATTGTTTTTACAATACAAATTAAAAGTTTGGGTGTCAAGATCCACAGTATTTCCTGAGAGAAACATCCCAACCTAATGTTTTGGGGGTTTAGCACCTCATGTTGCTAACCCTAACAGTCAATTTGTTTGCTTTTTATTTTGTTTTCAACATCATCTACCTCTCAATCAAATGTGGTCATTTCCCCATAATGGAAGATGGCTTGATATTTGGAAAGTGGGAGGTGAAAAATGGATTATTTTGAAGGATTTGAAACAATTAAATGTGCAATATAAATTGGAGAGACATTTGCCAGGGGTGTCCATAAGCAGTTTGAAGCCTCTTTCTTTTTTATGTCTGCCTGCCTGCCTACCTGTCTGTCTGTCATACTCACACAAATACACACACACACACACAAAACACTAGATTCCTATAGTTTGCCTCCGGCCATCTTTTACTAAAGAAAATATTAGCAATTTTGTTTGATTTACTTATTTACACTTCAAGCACTGTCAGATCTGTCCTGCAAGTTGAATGTGCCTTTCACAGGTCTATTACAGATTTGGTATACATGAGAATACACGAGAACAGTTCCTATTGTGAAATAGGGGTAATTGTGTAAAGTTACCATAATAATTTATCATGTGTTGGGAGACAGGGAGTAATTGTTTGAAATATGTGATCCAAGCCCCAACCTTCTTACAGCTCATGCTGTAATTTATTGTCACTGGATTAGTAGACCAAGCACTCTGGTAAACAAAAGAAGAGCTCCCCTTTAATGTTACACTGTAATAAAATTATTCTGTGTTTGTCAGCTTTTAAAGCTCGAGGCCTGAATATATTTTGTGGTCCCAGAGCACAGAGACAAGATGCCAACTCTGAGTAAAAACTCAGTATCCTTTACATATTAGTTCACCATCTTAGCTTCAGAAAGGTATCCTAAGTAGTTAGTTTTATGGGATAAGCTCCACATTAACCAAAACATTTTAATAGACTATCTTTTGATCATTGGATCACGTGACATTTTGCCCATGATACTGCCTTTCTTTTGTTCACTATCTAATAAGAATAAGCTCTGTGTCCTGAGTAAAATATTAGAGCCTGACTTCCTATTTCCATATTAAGTAGAAATGCTGTTCAATGAGTCATTCCAAAGTTGCATTTTCCTTAGATACTTATTGTCTATTTCATTGATATCAGGTTCACTGACATAGGAAGAAACAAAATTTGTGATGTTACAAAGACCTCAAATAAACGGTTACAGATTTTCTAAAGCACAGGGAGTGTTTAATATTGCAATACCACAGGTAGTTCTTGAATTACAACAGTTCATTTAGTGGCCGGTTGAAGTCATAAAGGCACTGAAAAAAAGTGACTAAGGACCATTTTTCACACAACCATTGCATCATTCCCATAAAATACAGAGGCTTTGCAATTTGACTCAATTTGGCTGCAGTGTCCCAGAGTCATGTGATCACCATTTGTGAATCTTCTGAAAAGCAAAGTGAATGGGGAAGCCAGATTCGCTTAATAACCGTGTTGCTAACTTAACAACTGTTGTGATTCACTTAACAACTGTGGATAAGAAAGGTCATAAAATGGGACAAAATTCACTTAACAAATGTCTTGCTCAGCAAATGCAATTTTGGGCTCAGTTGTGGTCGTGAGCTGAGGACGGCCTGTATTTTCACATATTCTTCACCTTTTTAAAAAGCGGGGCTATTTAAAAAAAAAATACTGAGAAACACAGCCACAGTCTAGTTTACTTTTTTATTAGTGTTTCCCCCCCTCTCCGCCCTTTTTTTCTTAAAAAAAAAAAAATACAGGTCCTAATTTAGGCCCCTGACAAAAAGAAAATATCTTGAATATGCATCACAGATTCCAAAAATGAAAAGAAATTGCATTTGGATAGCACTTACTCAATAGACAGAAATGATACATGGTAAGAAGGTGCACTGTCTGCCCTGTGATAGATTAAACTACTTTGTAGGAAAATTACTGTGAGACAGTCCCCACCACCACCAGCACCGTGGCTAAATCTTTAATAAAATTCTCTTCCATATTCAGGAGCAAGGTATGAAGTACACAATAAGCAGAGTGAAGTAGAGTGCCATTTATCAAACCACTGCAAGGTCTGTAATCTCCTGCTTTATCTTCTTCTCTCCCCTCCCCCTACCCCCCCACCTCTTTTCGTATTTTATTGTTACAATGAGTCACATTTTCCTATGCATTGCGCAGGCAGCTCTAGCCCACTGCTTTCTGCATACTGTCTCTCTCGCTGTAGTTTTTTTTGTCTTTCTGGTGGACCTTTGATTGTGGCACTCACAATAAAAACTCACCTGCTATTTTTAGCAATTATGGAGGAGAAGCAAGGGAAATGGGTTTCTGAAGTCCCATCATAATTTAGCAGGAGCCAGAGGACTAAGAAGGGCTGCATAGAACTAGTGTGCCTTCCATGTCAGGGCAAAAGAAACCCGAAAGTGCTGGATTTGGCCCCTGGGTGGCGCTACGTGGCTGGCACTGCTGAGCACCCAAAGCATTTCAGCTTTCAGAGGAAGGAAGGAAGGAAGCAATAATTATATATGTATGTGTGTGTGTGTGTGTATATATATATATATAGTTGCTCAGGACTTGGTTTCAAAGTTGCTAGAATGTAAAAAAAAATCAAAAAAAAAATCAAGAGTTTTATCTGAGGGTAGTCTTTTCTTCCTATGGGATGGCAGCAGCATCGTAGTCTATGATATTTATACGGTAAAATGCCAGAGCATCATTTAATTCTACACCATGGTTTATGTCCTGATGTGGTCAGTGAGAAAGATAGTAGATTTCTAGCTTTTGACGCAACCTGAATGTGCATATATACATATTCAATCAGTGCTGGAGCCCTGGGATGACTGTATTTGTGCTATTATAACCCTTTCTTTATTGTCTGAATAGCGTTTTTATGACAAAACATTTATATTCAGCTTGCCTTTATACTTGCCTGAAAAGAAGCAATCACCAATAGAGATAAGGCAACAATGGTAATGATAACTCTGCCTGTGTGATATGAAAAGCTGGGCCCAAATAAGCTCCTCTCCTCATGGCTGATTCAGACTGGAATTGTTACTTATTGCAGAGTGTCATGGAAATGGTGGTGGGATTATTGGGGTGTTTTGCTTAAACAGCCTGCACTGGCTTCATAGGCTTGCAGATGAGGGTGGGATGAAAGCAGTTTCAGGAGATCAAAATGAACAGATAAGTTGGATAGAGTTAGTCACTGATTTTTTTTTCCTTGTTGGCTTTTTCTTTTTATATAAATGGCATGGTTTTCTTTCTAGTCCCAAAGACATAAATAAAAACATATCTGTACTAGTTCCACCAGTTACTTTGCAAAACTGAAGATCTATCAATTGGCCTTCAGACAAGAAATCATCAAGAAAATCTCAGCCCAACCTGTATTGGATAAAAATGTCATTGTTCACTTTCTGTTCTGGCCTTGAAAAACAGATTTCCCCCTTCTCCAACTTCTCTCTACTGTCTCATTTCTCTTTTCCCCCTTTCCTGGAATGGTTAAAAAGATTTTGTATTGATGCCAAGAAAATAACATAGATGTTATTTTCAAGCTTAACTCTACCCCCATCTTGTGTTCTCAGATTTTAAGTCTGAAGAGCAGATCACTCTCTCTCCCTCTCCCTCTCTCCCTCTCCCTCCCTCTCCCTCTCCCTCTCCCTCTCCCCCTTCTCCTCTCTTCCCCCTCCCTTCTTTCCCCCCCCTCTCTCTGACATAATTATGCTTAAGAAATGGGACACAAATAAATAATGCCTAAATAGAAAAAGGCATTGGTGCAAAAATAAAATCAGGATCACTAAAACATGGCCAGAGGCTAATGCTTGCATATAGATTATAGTTGACTATCTGAGTATCCAAAGAATTTTCACGGGATCTGTAACCCAGGTCCTGGGAAGCCAGCTTCTTATATGGTAATATAATGCTATTAAATACTACATTACTTGGAAGAAAATGTTATTACAGAAATAGATGCACAAGCCTTACAGTGAGTTTCCTCAGAAACTGAGCATTTTGATTATATAATGGAGCATATCTTCTGCAGCCTATTTCTTTCCTTTCTTTCCTTGACTCTAAGAAACCTTTAAAGATAATAGATGGAGAGATTCATGAAGATTTGGGCAAGACTCCACATATCATGGACTTAGCTTGTCTAAGGTTTCAAAGGTAAAAAAAGAGCACAGAAGAACATACCAGCAACCAACTTGTCTTTACAGAATTCATGTCACCTGACCTATCTTTCTACCTAGACCCAACAAATCTCAAACACTTTCATTGTATATCACCTGAAGCTTTGGAACATTCTTCAAAATGTTAGTTATCACATACTGTATATAACTGAACTTAGATCCACTTTCCCTAGATAAGAGTCACAACTTCCTCAGGCAACTTCTAATTCAGAACAATCTTCAGACCATGAATTTGGTCAAGGGGATTTTAACTCTGTTCAATATTTTCTGCTTTCTGAGGGAGACATAGTAACCTGTAAAATTTTATGTTGTCTGTCAAACAGAAATGCCAGTTACAATTTGCTGTCCAACAGTATTGCTCAATTTATTAAAACCTAGCCACCTGGTTCTGGATCTATAATTTTAGATAAGCCAAACCTAATCATCAGTTTTACAGGTGAACAAACAGAGATTCATACAATGATACTGAGTTGTGTGCATCCTCTTGATGTGTCAACAGCTTTGAGAAACAGAACTGTATGGCCTCTTTTAAAGCCATACAGGAACATAAAAAGTTCTTCTAGGCTTCCTGCTCATAACCTTGGTCACTGAACAGTGACAGAACTACAAGCGGTGCCACTGTCTTCCCAAATTCTTTGTGGAATGTCAGCTGCCATGGAGAGGTTTGGCTGCTGAAATCCATGATACGTTGCTTATTTGTAGATGCCCTACTCCTTGTGTATCGCTCTCATAAAATGCACAGGTTGCTTTTAACATGACACGTATTTGAGTGTAAATTAAAAATATAAAGCAAAACCAACATTAGAAGTTTTGGATATTTAGTAGCATGAATATAGGAATGATTACATTGAGTGGGTACTTTTCTGTGCAAGAGAGTTCTATATGATAGGATAGTGTCAGTCATATTTGTAGAGAAAACTGTCATTTATATAAACAAAATGTATAGAGTTTCATATCACCATGACACTATTGTTCACACTAATGAGTGTCTTATCAGTAAAAATGGAAATTTATTTCTGGACCCCTTTAAGAGCAATACAATACACTGAGCTTAATGGCATTGTAGCCATATGATTCTAATATGGATTTCTGTATACTTCTGTGGAAGGAAGGGAAACCACCCCTGCCTTCTCCAACCCCTGAATTACTATTTGTCCACTATGAAAAACCAAACCATTGTTCTTAGTTTGTAAGAAATAAACAATTATGACAAATATGGGTAATCAGGGGATCTGACTAGAACAAAATGTATGTTTAATACTAGTGTCCTCCTGTGACCTTGATGCCTGATGCCTTTTATTCTTAAACATTTATATATGTTTAAATGACCAGAAAAGGGGAAAATGCAGTTTTATTAAATATTGAAATATAGTATTAAGGGAAAATGTGCTTATGTCTATTTTTGGCCATGGAGTTAATATACAGTAACGATATACACACTTTATGCCACTGTTCTGAAAGGCATGAATATAAAGGAATATAAGTACAGAATTATGAATAGGCATCTAGATAGCAACTTTTTAAGCACTTTCATTGGTTATCACAATGGTTTTTCCAAGTACTTGAAAAACACATCACATTATTTTTGCCAAAAGCAATGCATGTAATGAGAGTCAGAGTAAGAATTGCTTGGTGCTTCTAGCATTTTATTGAAATAACAGATGCAATGATAAGACATTTTCTACCAAACTTTTTTCTGGGTAAACCTTCTTTTGACTTTCTCCTAGTCTCATTACCTATTATTGAAGACCTTGCTTCTTACAGGTTCTTGGGGAAAGTGCAGGAACATTTAATGTAAATTTTAAAATATGTGCATGGACTACTTAAGAATATGCACACTGAATATTAAACAAACACCTGAACTTCCTGGTGTTGTTGCCTAGATCCAGCACTTTGTTATCTGCTACGTGCAGTGGTTTTAAATTTCTTATTAAATTCTGATCTCTCAGTCTATGCAGCTTCTGCATGATGTATGTGAGAAGGACTTCCAGCAGAGATACTTATCACACATTCACCTAAAAGTTGATTTTTCCCCCTTTTAGTTCTTGGGTCCAAGGTACTGCATATCGATCATAAAATATCTGCCTAAAACATTTTAGTCAAACCTGCTGTGCAATCATATACCACATAGGCCGAGCATTATGGATAAGTGATGAGTGATGAATATCTTAAGCTTGCAAGATATAGGCATGAGAACTCAGCTGTGTGCAGGCTAGGATGAGAGATAAGCAAAGGGCATCTTGACGTTTTCCATCAAATTTGTAGAGAAAAATTTGGTAGAAGATTTTTCCAAATTTCCATTGGGAAGCAAAAAAGTTCTCAAAAAGTTTCTCAAAAAGAGGAAAAAAAAAAGTCCACCGAAGGCCTCTGAATATTTTTTCCTTTGTTTCAAAATCATTCAAGAGTAGCCTAAATATGTAGATACATTATACCTTGGAAAGAAGTCAGATGGCTACAGATACTTGTTGTACAGTCACATGTCTTAACCATTTCATGATTTGTGGTTTGTTGCGCAGTCAGATGTTGAGACTGGATTTGGCATTTTTGTCTTCCTATCTTTCCAAAGATTTAGGATATGCAGATTATCATTATTATTGCCTTAGAATCAGTGTTGACTCATGGCAACTGCTTGGATTAATCCCTGCACTTTTCTTGGCAAGATTTTTGGAAGTGTTTATCATTGCTGACTTCCTAGGGCTGATAGAGGCTGCCAGGGCTTCTAGTGGGAAGGGGTAGCAGAGCCAAAAATGTCAAAGTGACTGCAGCCACACAATTGAGGGCTTGCCCTCCTTTGCAGGTATTATGTCAGGATGCCCATGGGCTTAAGGAATAACTGAATACCATCCCATGGTCCACTTTAAGACTCCATGAAGTGGCTGTGAAAAACATGATAGGGAAAGCCCATCCAGTTGGGGAGAAGAATTTCCATCTATTGAAAGACGTATTGTGTTGTGTATACTATCAGTTCAAAACCACAGTTTCTTGATTAATGGGCAAATAATTTGGTTGTTAAACAGAGCATATCCAGGTAGTTCACATTTAACAAACAATTGCTTTGCAACCATTCAAAGTTATGTCGGACCCCCGAAAAGATACTTATGACCCACTTCCAGAGTTGTGACAGTGACACTTCCTTTGCGGTCACATGATCTCATTTTGGGTGCTTGGCGATCGGCTCACTTTTACAGCCAGTCGCTGCATTCCCCAGTCATGGGCCATGATTTACAATGTTTGTTGCTGTTTTCTGGCAAAAAAAAAACTCCATAGGAATGCACGGGCTTACTTTACAACTGCTGCAAAAAAAGGTCATCAAATGGATTGGTCACATCGGTACCTTGACTTACTACTGTAATGACTTACGACAGAAATTCTGGGCTTCATTATGGTCATAGCTGAAGGACTACCTATGTATATCTCCAGTTGATGAATTCTCTGAATGGAATTGCTTCCTTTTGCAATTCAATTTGGGCAAAAGCCTTCTGGAAGGACTGAGGAATTTTTAAAGGATTAATACAAGAAACAAAAGCAAAGTCTCTTCTGGTCTTATTCATTGCGCCCGCATATGCACACACAGAGTACTTTGTAAAACAATAAAGCAGGGAAGAGATTTTCCCCCTTCCCCAGCCCCTGAGCACTTTGCAGTTATAACACTGACATTCAGTGTCAGATTGCTGAAAATTGGAGGCATCGTTTCCTGCCAGTTTCCAGCAGAAAATTTAATAAGGTACGGCTAGGCTTAATTCTCTAGAAACAGACAAACAAATGGACACTGGTGAAAATTCCTAAGAAATCCATTTTGAAAATTACCACTGCTCTTTGCATGTCACCATCCCCTCCACCCACCCACTGTGGCCCCCAGGCTGTTGAAAATAATTCTAAAAAGAGTGGGGAGAAGAGAGGAGGCCATCTCTGGCCACAAACTTCTGCTTATTATATTAAAAAACAATCCTGATCTGCAGATGCTGATGCAGAGCAGAAACATTTTAAAATGGAGTAGCTGAACAAGGCCAGAAGACGTCTGTATATATATAGAGAAACAGGAATCCTCTTCCCATTTATCGGGAAATGGAACTGATATAGATCAGAGCTTTTCTATGTATGCTTCTTCATGATTAGCCACTTTTCCAGAGTTCCCAGAAGTCATAGGGCAGTTTTGCTGAAAGAGTGTAATGGCCTTCTTTCCACAAAACTATTACGATTGGTTTGCTTTGTGATTAGTGAGGCCCTGTAGCCTGTAGACCACGAGTCCACCATTAATGCATTAAACCTCTCTTGCTTAAAAAGTCCTGGTTTTGTGTCATGGGGAAGAGAGGAAAGCCTGGACCTAATTCAATGTGTTTGATGTCAGACCTTGTTAACATTTCGATAAAAAAAATATTGTCATTATAGTCATTTCCTTTGTCATTGACTTTGCTCTGTGCTAGAGGCACAGGTCTATTAATTCTAGATTTGTAAGTTGGCCAGGTTACAAAATCTTGAAATGTATTTAAACTGTAGCTGGAGGACTTCTGTTAAAGCCCCTGGCAGCTTGCCACACTCTTGAGTTGTTATAGTAGGACATTGTCTCCCACCCTATTTATTTCCTGACCGTTAATATTTTGAGGCTTTTGAACATCATCATAGACAGCTCTTCATTGGTTTGTTGTGGGAGTGGAGTGGTAGCTTCAAAGAAGTAAGTAATGGATCCTTCAAGTTATGCTCAACCCCTAGAATTTTATATTTAAAAAATAATAATAATTATGGACAGCATCACAGAAATGGTTTGCATCTGTCTGTGTTTAAAATGTTTTTGGACTTCCCTGTCTAGTTGATGACCCTTGGTTTTGCTAATCACATCTGAGACAAGTTGGCTATATGCTGCCTTCTGCGGTAGATTGTAAGAAAAAAGCTGTTTTATACAGAATATAAAATACATGGAAATGGGTGTTTTGATTAGATTGCAAGTGTCAGAGGTGAAAACTTTGGGTAATGGTTTATTAAGAATCTGTGAATATCCTAAGAAGGAAGAATATTGTGCAGGATTCATACAAGATAAGAGAAAACAAACAAAACAATCACAAAAGAGATAGAAATGAAAGGAGAGACAGCGAATGTTCCTTTGTAATGATATTTTAATTTTTTCTCCTTGTGTAAATGCAAACTCCAGTTATTGGTAATTTTAGCTAGTTATTGCTATTTAATATTAATTAAATACTAATATTTCTAAA
>JANHFL010002630.1:170765-185572 GCA_032468155.1 Oxyrhabdium leporinum | reverse complement strand
CTCTCTCTCCCCCCTCTCTTTCTCTCTCTCTCTTCTCTCTCTCTCTCATTCTCTCTCTCTCTTCTCAGCCTTCCATCCATCTGAGGTCAGTAAAATGAGGACCCAGATTGTTGGGGGCAATATGCTATTGCTATTCTAACGAGCAACCTAAACAGAGACCATCATGAGAAAAACCTTCAAGCCCCAGTTATACCTGGGTGATCAGAACTGAATTTGCTACTATATTAAACACTGAATTCAGTTTGATGTTTCTTAAGGCAGTGACCCCCAACCTTTTGGGCACCAGGGACTGGTTCTGTGGAGAAAAGTTTTTCTCTTCGCTTCACTTCGCTTGCTTTGCATAGCCCGACTTCTGACATGCTGCAGACCGGTGACTATGTAGTCACTGAGAATTAACACCAACTTGATTCCCCATAATCAATGAACTCTTGTGGTTTTGCAGACAACACATTTATTTATTTAGCATATGGCAGCACATTTATTTATTTGTATATTAAATACCTGCAACATCAATCAGATTATCACAGAATCATAGAACAGCGAATTAGAAGGATCGCCAAATTTATGCTCCATAACATGCAAGAAAATCAAAACAGGGTGGGTATATAGCTTCATCTTTAAAATCTCCAGAGACAGAGAATTCAAACCTGCAGACATCTCAGCATTACAGGTGTGAATAAGTGGCAGACTGACACTGCAGTAAAAATTATTTTTACATCCAGATTCTATATTTGATTTTTCAGAGATAAACCAGATAACCTAGACAAGAATCACAACCCTTTGGTAATGTATAACAGTGCTCTCCCTAACATCAAGTGGGGAGATACCTGGGTTATTATCATCCTCCACTTTATTATGTTGTTTTTCATGGGCTTCAGCCACTGGCTCATCACTGTAAGAAAGCCATCTTTGTGTTGCGGTTTTAATTACTGTCATTATTATATAGATGCAGTCATAATTATCTCTTCATTCCATCTCATTTTGTTTTGATCAATTCACATAATAAAGGTTTCACATAAATATAAGGTCAGAGAACATTTCAGAAAACATATAATTATGGAAAGTGTTATGAAATACGATAACAACTGCTGCACGTTTATTAACAGTGTGAACACTTAAATGTTTGGATGGATTATTTAAAACAACAACAACAACAACAACAACAACAACAACAACAACAACTGGTGGCTCTCCTCTATCCTGTTTTTAAGAAACTTGGATGTTTTAATAGAAACAAATACAAAGAATTTTATTAGATGACCTCGGCTGACTTTCTTGGTGATAACCTCTAGTCCAGTTGGATAACATCTAGTCCGATCACTTGAGACTTTCAAGAAGAGATTGGACTGCCATTTGTCAGAAATGGTGTAGGGTCTCCTGCTTGGGCAGGGGGGGTTGGACTAGATGACCTCTCCAAGGTCCCTTCCAACTCTGTTAATCTGTTAATTTCCCTCAGTTTGGTGCTTTCCAGATGTGCTGGTTGAGTCTGCCGTTCCAATGTCTCTTCAGTGTGCCAGGTTGGGGATCGTGAGTTAGGCTTTGGAAAAACTTACTGGCACCAACCTTTTCAGCTTTATTAATGATTCAGCTGGCAGTTTCTGAAGAGACAAGTCCCACAGAGAAGGAGCACTTGATTAATGACCTGGAAACACTTTTCCTTTTCAGCTGATTAAATAAAATTGACTGGATTTTTACATTTTTATAATAAAATGACCCGCAGGGCCAAGATGACACAGTGAAAGCAGCATGTTCACTCTTCAGCAGATTTTTATTTTGTCACTTGTAAAAATGAAAGGGCTAACCACCCAAGCAGAAAAATGCACTTTATCACCGTCCACTGCCGACATGCTGACAATTGCTGCATACAAATACAAAAATATGGAGGAAGCGAGACAATGTTTACACTTAGCCTGATTTCGTCTAATGATGACAAAAGGTGGGTGACTTCTTGGGGGATGAAGAGCTACTATTTAATTATTATGCCAAAGAGTCATAAATCTAGCAATGCACTAAACAATATTAACAGTCTTTATAGAGTTATTTGCAAATGAGGCGGTACATAATTCTTATGTGTGCTTTATGGCTGAATTTTACTCTCTGCCTATCCATCTATCCAGTCTAAAATTAAAGCAAGCGGTCATATTGCTGTCCATTGTAGCCAAATTAGGCCCATCAATCACAGTGCCATCTCAGCTGAGCTTTCTTCTTGTTTAAAATAAGACTATGGGAACAGCTTTTTTTCAACCACTAAAGGCCAGATACTTCTAGAGTTAAAATTTGGGAGCCTCATCTCAACTGATAAGTGGGGCCAAGACAAGATGGGAGGGATCAAAAATGAAAAGACGATAGGTCTTCACATTTCTCTTCCTTAAGGATATTCCTAATTTGTTTAATTATTTATGTATTGCATTCATAGCCTGTCTTTTTTCTTTTAGGACTCAAGATGTAGATATGTGGGAGGTCTCTAAAAATTATGCTCCCCTTTCTTCATATACAAAAATACAAGGCAGTTTTCAAAATATTTGGATTGTGGTATTTCTAAAAGCTAATATACTTTTACTTGGGGCAATATGTGTAACATATATAGGCGTTTTTTCTTAAGTGTGATGCCATTATTAATCACTTCTTTGGCCATTATAAAGATATAACATATAACATACACTTGCAGCAATCCTAGATAAGTTGTAACGCTTACATGAATTTATGCAAAGTGAACATCAGACTTTCTCGGAATTCAACCTAAAACAGAATTTGTATTTGGGATTCCATCAATGTAGAATTTTATTATAATTTCCTTTGCAGATTCATTAAAACTTTTCAAAACATGCATGCACACAAAATGTCATAGATTGCTTACATTTGCCAGGAAGCAATCAGCTGATATTTTTTGCCCAATAGAGAGCAATAAAATGAATTTATTATCATGACATCATATATATCCCAAACCTGTAAAACTGATAACACATATTATGTAAAGCTGTTCCAGAGTTATAATATAAGCTAGAAAAATTTGAAGTATTTTGAGGTATAAAATTCAAGATTGCCTCGTCTTGGTGATTTCACACATCTATAATTTGAAATTTGTTTAAGAATTAATTCTACTTAGAGATAAGATAAGAGTGGTAGGATGTCCCCAAACCATCACCATAGGGGTCACTGAGAAAACTCATATGACCGGAGACAAGATGAACTCCAATAATTAGTTTACCTCCTGATGTCATTACTAGAATTCACATTAGAAGCCATAAAGACAACTTGAACATTGGAACTTGTATATTTTTTGGGTACATTGGAGAAATGTGGAACTATAACCAATAAAAATACAAACCTTTTGTGGGTATTAGTAAACACACCTTGTGACCTGGAGTTAGGAGGATTCATTAATAAATCAAATATTAATTAGTTCAGCTACATACAGCTACATAGACACATACATTTTACACAAGCTCATAATACACATATATGTTTCAGTATATGTGAGGAGTATATATAAATATTTTCTCAATTAGACATATAATATCATTCCAATCACACTTGGCCAATAAAGAATTCTAGTCTAGTCTAGTCTAGTCTAATTCCATTCCATTCCATTTAATATCATTAAGGAGGAAATAGTTTTTGTAATTCCCATTCCCAAAGGAAAACAAGATTGTCCTGGTCTGTTTAAGATTAAGAGGCTAAAGGGCTAGACTACAAATATCCAGTTGCATGATTTTGGCCATTCACTCATTCATTTCTCTACAGCGGGGAACCGCAGCCTCCGGGCAACAGCCCATTACCAGTCTTTGAGCCATTCAGAATCAGGCCATGGAAGTGGCGGGCAAGCATGCACACAGGTGCATCCCCACATGCATGAGCAGTGGGCAAGCACATGTACATGCTCCATTTGCAGGCTGCTCACGCAAGTGGGAATGCATGCACATCCCCATCCTCCTCCCCCCACTGGTCCACAAAACTGGAAAGTTTGGAGAACTCTATTCTAGAGGGCAAAAAATATTTACCTAACAATTTCCACTGGATTAGCATATTAGAGTAAGGTTCAGTGAAAAATCTTCATCCTTCAGTAGATTGATTCATGCGGATTGCTTTATTCATTATCAAGAAAACGTTCAGGCAGGCAGGTTATATCAAGACTGCTAAGAGACAAATTATCTGATCTCTTCCTCTGGAGTAGAAGCCCACAGCATTAGCTTAGAGTCCCATTGCTGATCTATTTCTTTTGTGTCAGCATTGGAATCAGACCATCTTGCCTTCAACAAGAAAAGAAGATAGTACTAAGAATCAATAGAGTTGTTTAACTTCATAGCCTTCAGTCGTCTTCAAATTAAAACTTCTGGAATTCCCAGCAATAATGCCTATTTCTGTATGTGTACTTTAAATAAACATTTAAGCAAATTTAGGTAACATTACAGGAAAAGGTTCATCCAAGCCCACCCAGGCAGCGTATAAAACTAAGATCAATAACCATGATGATGTCATTTGATGGTATCCATCAGACAGTTAAGCACTGTATGAAAACAATGAGATACTGTTTTGAGCATAAATTTCCTGTTGGTTGCACAGACATGTCGGGTTATTGAAGCAGTCAATTGGTTGAATTACTTATGACCTCACTCTACCCTTTGATCCAACTTCAGAATGTTGTTTTTCATATTGTCCTGGGTTTTTGTTTTGTTTTGTTTTGTTTTGTTTGTTTTGTTTTGTTTTGTTTTTGTTCTTCTTTTTATTGCCAACCATTGCATTGGTTGGGTGTTCAAGAAAAATAATAGTATGGATTGTTGACAGGTGATGCCTGGAGTATGGACACACCCAGTTATCTGAAAGACTGCCTTGTTTTGGTTCAAACTTGAGTAACTATGTCATGGTTAAGAACCTTTTGTCATCTTGCTGCGATTCTTTGGAGCAGGTTCTACCAGGGATACATTTGTGTTCAGATTTTCTTAAAGATTAAAAAAAATGTTCCTCGTTAATGAGCTTCCAAGAAGTTTCTTTGAAATAAATAAATTCTTACCTGCATTGTTGGATGCATAAAGTTTAATATTATTATATCTCATGGACCTTTTAGTTTAGAGGTTTCTTATATTATTTATTGTAATGTATTAATGTATCTACAATTATTTTAACGTGTTTACGTTGCACTTATAACTAAGTGCAAAATAAGTGCACAATAAATAAAACTAGTGCTACTAAGTCAGTGCCATTTTCCTGACGTATTTGTTTGTTTGTCTGCTGTATTTATAAGCCAATCAAGTAGTACTTTGGACAGTGAATATGACCACTATTGCACACAGATATAATTATATGAAGTCCAAACATATACAAATTAAAGTTACTAGGACAAATTTTAATATGGCTTGATTTGCTGAGCATCTGTTTCTCTTCTTGCGGTAGTGGGGTTTGCTATTGCAACAATTACAACTATATATTTTTCTTACTTAAATTATTTTTGTTCTCTTGCAATTATTCACAATTTATGAAATGAAGATATGCTACAAAATGACAAATATGTTTCAATTGCTCTTTCAATATTATACAAGAATCAGTATACTCTCGACAATTCCTTGGGTCAGTCATTGTTCATTTACTATAAATATTTTCTCTGAGATTTCATTAAGATAATGGCTCCTTTGACCAACTCTTGATGCTTCTACAGGAAAGTTCTGCAACAGTTTTATGGAAGGTAAACTCCTTGAGGCTTCTATCCTCCCACACTTCATGAACTCTATCTAAGCCTTTGTTACATGAACTAAAGAGCCGTAGGCAGAAATTGCTGGGACAGAAACTTTCAAATCATCTTATATTTTGTATGCACATGCCACTTTGAATCCACTATGTACAACCCCCCCCCCCCAAGAATTAGGGCGGGAACATAAAAATTCAATATTCAAATTAAAACCATGCTGAAAATTGCTTCTCCCTCCACCAACAGTTCTCAGTCAATGTAATGAGAGTTGTTTTCAGAAATACTTTCCTAACTGGGGGGTGGGGGGAATAAATTCAGTGAAATTCTCATGGGTGGTATTTTTGCACTTGTTTTACTACAAAACGCCAAAGTTTGAACATTCTGCCTTTTATTTTCTGCCTTGCATTTCTTCTTTTCATTTCGATCAGTCTGTTTTGAAAATTCTGCCTTAGACTGCACAATATATCTCCAAGTACCTGCACTCAGAAACCCCAAAAAGAGAAATACAAAAGAAATCCTCAAATATCCTGAGAATAAGTCAACAAGCAGAATCTTCTTTCATCTGGAAAGAACTTTTGGGGGGGGGGGGATGCTGGGCATATTTCAATACCATGTTGATTCAAAAAGCTTCCTGAATTGGCTGAGTGAATGCACAGTCTTCCTTGGAACAGTCAAACAAGTCTTCTTCCAGCCTTCTGAAAACACCCTCTGAAAGGAGAAGCAAAGAGGTACACCCCCGCCCAGATTCCTCTGAAAAAGTATAACTGCAATCCATTGAACAATGTTATAAGCTTCTGCAGTATCTAGAATCCTGCTTGTAATACAAATTCCTTGCAGATTTTCCTACCGATTGTCAGGGTTCCAAGTAATATATCCTGTTCAATAAGAACTCCAAGGCAGGAAAATTCCTCAAAGAATGTTTATTAGGACATATCAAATTGGCATAGTCCTGGTGGAAAACCGGCTCTAAGTTGCTGCCGGTTTTTCCCCCAATTAAAAGTAAAACTTTATCACTTCCCCCCAGAGTCTCACTCACGTGGTCCAATCAGCATACAGCCCAGTTGCTAGGTGACCTTAGTCTCCACCCTTTGGACACCTGCACCAACATCCTTGATTCACATGGGGGAAAAATTCATTTAGGTTACTACACCCCAGATAATCTCTACAACCCCCTACCTGGCCCTTTCACTCCAGGCTGTGTTAGTCCTGAAGCAGTGAGAAAAGAAACCTCTCTAGAAACTACAAAAAAGAAAATGACCACCGTTCAGCCAACTTCAGGGGTGTCACCGACACACTGAGGTAAAGACTATAATGTATAGAACAGCTCCCATCCTTCTTTCAAAATGTTATTTTTCAGAACACCTGGAAGAGATTCAAGATAAGCAATGGACTCCAAACATACTTTTACAGGAACAGCCTCTAGAACATGGATGTGCAACCCTGGCAACTTTAAGACTTGTGGACTTCAACTCCCAGAATTCCCCAGCCAGCCATCTCTGCACCAGAAGTTCATATCTTGGGACACGAGTTTGGAAACAGAAGACATGATTTGAAATCCCATCAAGGGAATGAGAAAAGAATGCCCACACATGCCCTTTGCATATCAAGAACAGTCATATCAGGAGAAGCAACTGTCTGGCCTTAATTCCTTATTGCAAACTCCAAGGAACAACTTCCTGTCCATGGCAGGAAAGGAAAGGGCAATATCTCATGGCATACTTGTCTTTTTCCAACTGACAGCCTGAACATGATTCCACTCTAGCTAGTTGGCAACATCTCTCTTTCTCCAGCTAGAGCAGCTCATATTAGATATTCAGCAGGACACAAGTTGGATTGTTAAATAATGGCATACTGCCCAGAAGAGTTTTCATACTGAGAGACTGGCAGAATTGAAGAGTACGATGAATTCATTTCTACTAAGATGTTTCAGAACCTGGAGGAGTGCAAACATATCATCTGTCTGTAAGTCATGAAAGGAAATGGATCTTTCTCAGGGCCAGGCCGCTGCTTTAAAGAATTGCAAAAAGATGCCACTTCCATATTCCATACCCTCATGCTTTCTGAAGCATCATTCAAGAATAAAATCTAAAGTAATGGGTAGGCTTAGCGACCACTGCCTGTGCTAATCAGGACGATCAGTTAGTTCTCACTGCTGTTTAGCCCTGTGCATTATCTTTATTATCCATCCCACTTATACCAGTCCATGTGCCCTTTCCAGGCCATGCTATGTGAGAGTTTAATAATTTTCAGTCCTCGTAGCAAGTCCTGATCATCGCCACCAGCAAATTCTTCTTAGAGGACTATCTGCACACAGACAATACAGTCTACCATTGAACTAAACCCCGTCCTTTAAAATTATATCCAATTATTTTATAGACTAAAAAATAATGAGCTCAGGAATGTAATTAATATCCTAGGTTATTTATAAGGCACTTTATCAGCTCTATTTCTTGAAGCCAGACCAGGTTATATGAGTTTCAAACAACAGCCTTCAGATTGATTCTTCATTTCTCTTAATCATTCCTTCATCACTGAAAATAGGCTACTATTTTTTTAAACAAAAAAATTGAAGCAATTATTTTAGCTGCACACATTAATCAATAATGTCGTTGTAGCACAGTAAGAATCAGGGACTTATGACTGTTGTGTTCTCAGAGACTATAGTTTCAATTGCCAAGATTTTAGTCCATTAATGTAGTTACTGTTTACCTTGACTGCTTTATAATATGGTGCCTGTGGGAACTCTTGGCAATTATCTCGGCCATTAGAAACAGGGGGAAGTAAAGGAAAGACACTTGTTTATTACAGTTGCCTAGCAGAGATATGACCCAAAATCAAAATACAGAAATTCAGTCCATTAATGCTTGCTAAAGATGAAAGTGTGTCATTGTCGAATGTTCATTATTAGCCTTCATGAGCCAATTTAGTGTATACTGAAGACTAATTTCAGTATGACACAAGGCATACACATGTACTCAAAATCCCCTCTCCTTGGCATTCCACTAGCCCAACAGCTCTTTTAAAGTAGCACATGTCACCTCTGTAGATTTCATATGGATGGACACAGGATCTGGGCTTTGGGAAGCCGCTGTCTTATCATACTGACATTGCATATGTAACAGAGAATAATTTTGCTTTTTTTACAGGATGAGAAGAAATATCTATTTTTCATCAAGGGGATGGAAAGTACTTGAGAGTTTTAAAAGTCACAATGCAGAAAAAGGAAAAAAAGTATTAATTTTTCCTTCCTGCTCTTTCTCAGTTGTCTCAGCTTAAACATCTGCAAAACAAAGGAGTAAAATATGGCTCTCTTCACACTGGGAATGATATAATGCAGGTACCATTTAGGCTACTGAATCCAATCCTTATTGAGGGAGAAATCGAAAATAATTTATCACCAGCAGCTCATCTTTGATAAACAGTTGCATCTCTTTAAACAACTTTGTCAGATGTGTGAGAAATTAATTTGATCTGGAACTTTATTTTTATATAGAGGAACTTGCCAACATACACAAATAGCTTCATAAATGAACAATAAGAGGTTGAGTTTTTAAAATCTCAGACATGGGAAAAGTGACTTTATTAATATCCATCCATGATAAAGGCTGAAGACAGGTCCTCTACAAGAGGCTCCACATAATTCTGTTACATACGTCTAACAGTACAGTACAGATAAGAGTTTATTCTATCCCATTATGGTGTTAAGAAATTTTTCATACCAGATCTGGTAGACTTAAATTAGCTAAGAGTTATTTTTGAAGTCTGTCTCAAGTGGCTGGAAAAGGATAAATTGTATATAAGCAGCAATGTATTAAAACAACACAATGTATTTAGATTTATAACAGCTAACAAAAAGGAAAAGAATGATAAACCAATAGCATACTGATGAATGTATCAAAATCAAAATAAAAAGTTTCAGTGGAAAAATAGGTAGCTCAAGGACATCAGGAGGAGGAGGAGGAGGAGGAGGAGGAGGAGGAACTACTTATGTTAGGCTTCAAGCCACTGATGTTTTACATGTCAGGCAAATGTTCTAACTACCATGTTTAAGATTCCTGTTTCTCTACAGTTGTTGCAAAAGAGATATGCATATTTATTCAAATGAAGGGCATTCCTGCTTCTGCAAAGGGATTGCCTTAAAAAAGTTTTTAAAAAAGCAAAGTGAAAGAGGCAAATTGGATAGCTATGCATGAGCTAGCACCAATGTGTAAACACTACTTATAGAATCATAGAACTGTGGCATTGGAAGCGACCACAAAACTCAACTTTGTGTTAGACACAAGAAAACCAGTTTTAAAAAACCTCAGGAGGTCTCTTCGTAAAAAGAACTAGAAGCAGAGGGCCCAAAATCTCTGTAGGTACAGTGTTCCATAGACATATAGATCTTACTATCAGGTAGGAAATCACTGGAGGATTCCTGGACCAGTCAATCTCTCTCTTCCCAGTTTATTTTTTATGGACTGTCAGATTTGGGGGGGGGGGGGAGATGAGGCTCCGGGAAAGCCATCTTGCCTTCCTGGAAAAAAGGCTAATCTAACACATAGAAATAAATACAATGATTGTAACAATGTTCAAATCATATATTTATGTATAGATCTCGACACACAAGACCATTGAGCAACACTTCTCCCCTCCTCAGTTGCACTGGTGAGGTCAGTGAAGATCTAGTTTATATGAGTGCAGCATGAATGTTTTCATGGGATCTGGAACCTCAATAGTGCAAACACTACAAACAGTTGCGCTTTAGCTTTGCTTTACTAAATGTTTCTTGACACTTCAGCTCAACTTTGCCAAACATGGGAATTGCTCATTGTTGCTTGGATTTTGTGAACCATTATGCCTACTCAGGGCTACTGCAAATGATCTGTCTGTATGCTGCCAAGTTAAAAGATTGTGAGACTACATCACAGTAAAACAGTCATTGACTTCTCTCCTTTGTCAGCACGAGATGGATATGTTCATTTTAAGCAAAATGAAGCGCTAATGACACTGCTGACCAACACGCTTCTCAATCAGTTGCAGCGCAGCCCGGTTACAAGGGAATGCAAAAATTGGAGATAGAAAAAGCTAGGCAATCTTTTCCAGTGGGCAATGCCAGGCAAATAAACATGTTGCTCACAGAGTAGATGATTGCTGGCACTAAATGTATAAAAACACTTGACAGAGAAGCAAGGCCGGCTCGCAGCAATCTGTCTCGAGTCTGCTAAATCTAATAGAAATTGGAAACTGAGGAATGCAAAGTGCCGCAGCAAAGGGCAAAGAAGATCATTGCAGCCTGCCCTTAATGGCATCTTGAAAAACAGCTGGTCTCAAACGCACAAATATTGATTCAGTTTATGGAAATCTGGTATTACACTCTTGCTGTCTCTAGGCAAACAGCTTATCTAAACAGATCTGACATGGTTGTACCATCTGGTTTTATTTCTGGAGTGCTCTGCCCACATTTCTTTTGTCTCCCCCGCCCTTCTACTTCTCCAGTGGGTAGCCTGAGTGATTAATGGGTATGATTTAAAAGCTGACTTCCTATCACTACCAGTCTCCTTTCTTCCTTCAAGGTGGCTGATCGCTTTGCAATATAATATATATATACACACACACACACACACACACACACAAATTTCAGAATCTAAAATGAAGAGAAACACTGCTGTTAATGGTTAACGGTACACAATGAATCTCAAATGCATTGCCAGTGCATTCATGTGTGAGTAGAGGGAGATGTTGACAAGATCTTCATCCTCTATTTTAGGTAGGTTCAAACGGATACTGTGTGCTTTTTGCCATGCCACATTTACCACACATTTAAAAGAGCAAATAAAGGGAGATGAGAAGTTTTAAAGAGATAAACACAGAACGAGGGAACATTTTGCAAGCACTAAGAATAATAGTAGAGATGAAAAATCTAAGCTACTTGGCAGTGGTGATCTGAAGTTTCTTGTTCTCTGTCTCAAAATGGTTGCTTTGGATTTAATCTCTATTTGTTCCAGATTATAAATTAGGCATTTTGTAGTGGGTTCAACTCTATCTGAAGTAGTCTTAACAGAATAACAGAGTTGGAAGGGACCTTGGAGATCTTCTAGTCCAGCCCTCTGTTTGAGCAGGAAATCCTATACTATTTTAGACAAATGGCTGTCCAATGTCTTTTTAAAAGCCTCCAGTGTTGGCACACCCACAACTTCTGAAGGCAAGTGGTTCAACTGGTTAATTGTTCTCACTATCAGGAAATTTCTCCTTAGTTCTAGGTTGCTTCTCTCCTTGATTAGTTTCCACTCATTGCTTCTTCTCCTGCCTTCAGGTGCTTTGGAGAATAAGTTGATATCCTCTTCTTTTTGGCAACCCCTGAGATATTGGAACACTGCTATCATGTCACTCATAGTCTTTCTTTTCATTAAACAGTAGTACTGTGAACCATCGAAGGGTAGGAATTATTTATAGACAAGGGGAGGGTTTGTGGAATCGCAACTGTCTGGAAAAAAAGCACTCCATGAAAGGTTACATTCTTTTTCTTCTTCTTCTCCAAGAGTAGGACTTTTATGAAGTGGGAAGGACTCAATAGGTAAAGCAAAACATCAAGGCACACTGAGTGGGGAAAGGGTAAGTGAAAGGGGGCTCTCAGATAATGCTAATTTTAAGAGCATGCCATTTAAAAAATTATCACATATTTGTTTGAAGCAATTTTTTTTTTAGTATTGGTACTAAATTCTTTTTTTAGATATGTTCCAAAAAGCAGGAATGCTTTCTAGCTTTGTAGTCCAGACTAAAAGTATGCAGGTGAAATGGAACTCTGAAGTCAGAGTTGGAGTTAGCATGAACATATTTCATGTAATGCCAAAATATATTAATAATGTCCTTCCAATTTGATGCTTACTAAGTGTTGAATCATACCAACTTCATGGGTGTCATAGAATAATATTATCTGGGAAACAGCAGATTGTAGAATGCTTCTTGACAGTGAAACACTGAAAATGGTACCCATATATGTAGTATTATGGCAATGGGACATTTTCAGATTCATATGTATGCTCAGCCTCTCATGATCCTATCACCACTTGCTACTGCTTCCACTTTAGAAATGCCTGGTGCTTCTGGTAGAAAAGGTAGAATGGGCAAAATTGCTACAGTGAACAGTTCAAGAAGAGATGACACTGAAGCATTTTAAACCTGGAAAAAATCATTAATGGTATATGAGAAAGTATGAATTTGTTAATGGAGCAGGAGACAAAATACTTCTTACATTCATTTATTATACATTTGCATTATAGTCTTGATGATTTCTCTCAATCCACATTCAAAATGCATTGTGCCAGTCTATATGTCTCAGATGAACAGGATCATACCCTCAAATCCATGTAACCCCCTAGTAAGATATAGGATACAAAAACTGAACAATATATCTCCACCACCCACCCCCATCTTAAGTATAATTTGTTTATTTGTTGTAATTTTACTTTCTTCCCCAAACATCTGGACACTTCCCTTTGTTTTAATTCCACTGCAACAATCTAGAGTCTTCCCAAAGTGAGATGGACAGCAAACAAATCAAACAAGCAAGCAAGGAAACAAACAAATCTTGTAAGGAAAGGTTTGTTTGTTGGCTGAAAAGAGTCATTGCCCAGAGTTGCTCTGCGAGTGAGATGGATATTTACTGAACTAAAAAAGTAAAATAAATAAAAAATATCCAATAAGCTTCTTTGACTAAAGCGGGACTTGAACCTGGTTGTGTCCAGTCCTAATCTACAAACTGGTTGTGCCCAGCCCTAATCCAGAACTAACCCCTAGACCAAACAGGCTGTATTTCCTAAAAAATTAGAAAGCCTCTTCCTAATTATAATTTTGAATGTGAAAGAAGGCTAAAAAAGAATTCATTTAAATAATAGTTAAGGTGCTGTACTAGAAACCAGGAAAGCTGTAAAAGAAAGTCAGCTGGATGACTTGGTCAATCACTTTGTTTTGGCCAACACAACTAGCTTGCTGTTGTGACGAGAATTAAGAGAGACCATTATGCACACTCTGGAGTTGTACAAAATAAAGGCAAGATGTACATCTACTAATACATTAATAAAACAATTGCAATAAATGGGGTATTATGGTGCCAATTGTAATTATTTTAACTTAATGGTGATTAAATGTAAAAATCAAATATGATACCATTGTCTTGGTCCTGCCCAAGATTTGAAGCTCCCAGCATTTCAAAGAGCACACAAGCCTGAAAAATGCTTCAAATTTCTGCTCCGGCCAAGAGAAAAGTGAACCAAATAGAATATGGCTTTAATCCATCATCTGGAAACTCTACTCTTCTAATGCCACACCACTGATATCCTAGTTTTCCTGCAAATTTTATTTTCAGAAACAAGAGGCATGTGCTGTGTATATTTTCTACGATGATTCACAATGTTTCTTTGGACAACAATCTGTTGAAAAGAATGACCAGTGAGTGCACAGGTTCAGCACTGTATTCCCAAATATACAAGCAGTTAATACACCAGAGTTTTCCACAGGGGGAAGTGTATAAAAAAAACCCAAGGGGAGCTTTGATTGCACCATTGCCACCCCCTTCTTGATTTTCTTCATTACCCCCTGCAGACACCCCTGTATCACGTCCATTAATAGGTAGCCCGACGCTTTTGCTCACACAGTTTCTGCATGAACAGTTTGCTTCTTCCTTTTCTTCTCTGACTTTCTGGTGACATTGCTTTGCTTAGCCTCCCACACATATTATTTTTAAAACTGGACCCTGTTTTTGTCCATACCCCCCCCCAACATGCTTCAGCATCTCCCTCTATGAATATCATTCATTTTTTTTCCTGAGTCAAGTCAAAACCATCCCTTGTATATTTGTGTTTAGCTCTTTACAAGGAGGAAAGGTATATTACATACATCCATACTTACACATAGACACAGCCACATACACACATACAAAGCATCTTTATGAATGTACACAATTCTCCTTAAGGAGAAAGTCCTTTCCTAACTGCCTACTTTGGTCTCATTTTAGGATTTCATCATGAAGATATAGAACATGTATTACTATGGTGTTAGGTATGACTTATTTTTATTTATTTATTTATTTATTTATTTATTTATTTATTTATTTATTTATTTATTTATTTATTTATTTATTTAT